>VZRF01004522.1:32071-122322 GCA_013396875.1 Vireo altiloquus
ACGGTGAGTGCGGGGCCGGGGGAGCGGGCTGGGGCGCGCACCGCCGGGGCAG
Source organism: Vireo altiloquus (assembly GCA_013396875.1). Lineage (NCBI taxonomy): Eukaryota > Metazoa > Chordata > Aves > Passeriformes > Vireonidae > Vireo > Vireo altiloquus. The sequence continues at coordinate 32,124 of VZRF01004522.1, forward strand.
CTCCCGCCGCTGCCCCCCGCGCCGATTTCGTCTCCCGCCGCCCTCTCCTTTTCCCTCGCTCTGTTATTATTTCCTCCCGCTCTCTTGGGCTGCCTACCCGGTGCCCCGGGGGGAGCGGGGCGGGCCTGGGCTCCCGGGTGGGCACGGGGGCGCTGCGGCCGCGCCTGCCCCCCGTGCGGGGCGAGGAGCCGCCTTCCCCCGGGGCACCGGGAGCGGGGACCGAGCCCCGGCGGCACATCTCCCGGGGGCCGCTGCGGGAGGGGCCCGGCTTCCTGATCGATGCTAAGGGGGAGGGTCTGAGTGCTTGGGGCTAACGCGGGAGGGTCGGGGAGGATTGGGACTCTCTTGTGGAGTGGGAAAGAGGAGCGCCTTGGAAGCTTGCGGCGTCAAAGGTGCTGTCAAACTGCGGTGCAACTTAGGCTTTGTGTTACCCAGCGGTGTTGGCATGGCTCTAGTTCAGGGCCCGGGGTAACCACCATGAGGCATCTCCACCTGGTGGCAAGGCTGGGTCCTGCCGGCGCCGGGTCCCTGCTCTCGAGGCTGGGCGCTCGCCAGTAGCGCTGCTCGTGGCCAGCTCCAGGGGCGCCTCCCGGCGTAGAAGCTGTTGCCCCTGTGGCAGGGGTCCTGCACACTAAGCCAGCTGGATGGTCATTTAAAAATATTTTACTCCTAAGTGGAGGTAGTAATAATTTAGCTGAATCCTTTCTTCCTTGAGGAGTTGAGCTCCAGCCTGCTCTCCCAAGTAGGAGGTGGGCAGTTGAGGTCTGCATTGCCCTATGGCTCTTAATCTCCCGACTATTGTCCTAAAGTAGGCCTAAGTGTCTGATCTTGGTGGTATTTCCTATTACTGTGTGCAGTAGGTCAGACACCAGTTCTGTCCAGTAGAGCCCTGCTAGCACATTGTTATATCCAATCCTCATACAAAGAGAGGAGAAATGTCTGCCTAGTTACTTGTCATCTCTCTCAGTCATGTAGATTGCTCCCATGCCTGGTCCCCAAGAGACATGGTTAAACAGCTGTAGGATGAAGGAACAAGGTGGCCAGCGCTGAAACTGCTATTGCACTGTGCTCGGAAATCATTACGGAATGTATGCAGTGGAGGGTAGTTAGTTGACTAGCTAACCAAGTTTTTCTGATTGTTCCTTCAATTTCAGTTAGTGCCCCCACCAACTCTCTTCTACTGGTAGTTGCAATTGCCAGGGTCTGGGAAAAGTCTAAGCTAGTTCTTATGTGAGTTCTCGCAAGGTTTCCCAATCACGGTTGGAAGCTTTTCTGGGACTTGGTGTCAGATGACAGTACACAAGTGTCACATGTTTGAAGCTGCCCAGACAAGTAATCTGGCAACTTGCTTAAGGGGCTGAGACTAACAGTGATAGCAGAGATATGGAGAAAGGTGGTTTAACTTGGGTAGTCAGTGTAACTGTGCTCCTTCACGCCCTACACCCATTGCTGCTTATGAGCCAACTTCTAGTAAGTAGTTACCAGGGGAATAGTAAAATAATATGTTAGCAGTTACAGGCTCTGATGTTACTGGTTCTCTACATTTTTTAGCCAAAGCTGTATTCCAAGGATGAGAAAGTATGTGAATGTGCTTCAAACTATATAAGTAGCACATAAAGAGAAGCTTTGAATTAATGGCTAATTGATGCTGATCCAAAAATCATTAGGTGTCTAGTGACTGAAGATGCAACTGAGGTATGACTCCATTGCTCAAATAGCAGTGGATTAGACTGGTAGTGCCTAACTAGATGGTTATCTGGCATTGTAGAACTGTACTTGGTGTAAGACAGGGGATCAAAGTAACTGGCTGTAAGTAACATTCATCTTAACTAGAGTTCATTTCAAGTGGCCATCAGAGTCTGACAGACATCTTCAGGAGCAGTAGCAGATGCTGACCTTTACTTTTGTGCACCTGTGTGGGTGTTGGGTCGTGTTGATTTTTTTTTTTACTTGTTTGGGTGCTCTCAAAAGTAGTTGCTTGGACATTTCACTTGGCTGAAGAAACAATGATATCTTCTTGGAATGGCTTGTTGTTAGGATTGTAATTGTAAAGTTATAGTCATTACTACAAGTTCAGCAATGGTTTCTTTTAGCCTTGTGTGTAGCTTCCCTGTAGCATTTGGTCAAAATGATGTCATGTTTGTAAGCCACAATGTACTAGGCAGCCTTAGCAGGCCTTTTCAGGTTATTCTAGCTTGAAATAGAGTAACTAAGGACCATGGAGTTATTTTGGGATCTCCTTAGTGGCAGGCTTAGTCTAATATCTCTGTATGCTATTTTGGGAAAGGTTGACTGTTCTCACTCTGAATGCCTGGATGAGAGAGTCCCAAAACTAGCAGGAGTCAGTTGTTATGTATTTTATTTACTGTAGTACAGTAAAACCTGAAATATATAACCAGTGCTCACAACTCTAACCTTCTTTTAGAGGTTGCTGGACAAGAAGATACCAGGCTTAGAACAAGCTGCTAATTGTGGCATGTACTCCCACTCTCGGGTGGCTGGCGTGGGTGGCTGGTGTGTGCCGTCTAGCACAAGGCAAGCTAATTGATTGACAGCTCATGACCAAGTAGTAGTAGCTTTACAAAACCACACTATTAGAAAGCACATGCTGATGTAATTCCCAACCAGAAAAGGAAACAGGGAATGGAAACAGTAAACACCAGAGCTGATGTTCTGATATTTGATACCTTTTGAACACAGTTCCCATGAAAAAAATTAGCTTTGCTCTTACAAGTGGGCTACTGCTTTAGTCTGCCATTAAGGCTACTAAAACATTAGCAGAAGTCAGCAAGATGCTGTTTCTTTGATCATGAATTTACATGAGACATTCAGCAGATAGAATTGCTCATGTTCTTGCTGATACTGTCCAGCGTTTGTGAGTGCCTCATGCATGATGGCTAGCCAATATAATGTAAAATGGCTGAGTACCTTTCTTCTGCTTGGGAGCTGTCCTGCATTTTGCACATCATACAGAGAGGATATAAAATAGCAAATAATACTCTACTAAAGTTTGGTGCCCTTTGAGCTCTGGAATAGCAGGACAAAGCACCCTCACAAAATGATGCAATAAACCAAGAAGGATCGGGAGTCTTGCATCGTGCTGTAGTCATGTGCAGCCAATACTGATGCACGGTCTTGCACACTTGCCTGCTTGCATTAAGTGGAACAGCTCTGACTTAGCTGCTGAAGATGCAGGCTGCTGCTTTTAGTGACAGTGATAACAGGGCTTCCAAGACAAAGCACGTTCCCTTGAGGGATGGGGTCACACGGTTGTAGAGCTGAAGATATTCTGGAAAATGCACTCTAAGGATCTTGCAGAAAGCAGTACCTTACTCAAGTGTGCTAGTAAATCAAGACTTATCAGTTGTGAGACAATGGACTTGATTCCAGAAGGAAGTGATAAATTACTTTGCTCTTTTAGCATCGCACTTCTTTTAGTGTATACCAAGGAATGTCTTGGGTGCCACTGTTTGAGGAGTAACATAAAGCATGAAAACTTGCTCAGCTACAAAGCAGTTATCTAAGCTACCTTCAGAGGTATTTTGGGGATTCTGCTGTAATGTGTTAGCAGCAGAGCATTGAAATGCAAATCCAGCTTGTCATTGATATCAAATGTAAACCCAGTTTGCTTAAAGCTTGAAGAGTTTTGAGAATGCCTTGCTAGATGTGAGACAGCAGAGTCATTGTGAGCATGCTTTTTTGCAGACTTGACCCTGTCTTGAAGAGAAAAACAGTAAGAGCAACATTGAGACTCTGCTGCTGTTTAGCAGGTGGACTGTTACGGAGCTTAGACTCTGCCCTTGTACTGTGAAGGAGAGCTGTTGGCTCTACTTTCATGATTGGCTAAGGTGACTGCAAAGATTTGGAGCTTGGATCTAGTTTCATGTTGATGTTAAACTGTTTGTTAAGCTGGATATCTTCTTGATCAGTGGGGAAAGCAAGAAAGTGTTGTTTAACAGTATCGAGGCTTAGGCTTCCTTTTTCATTGAAGGTGCAAGAGCCAAATGTGAGGAATCCCAGTTTGCATGTGGTAACGGACGCTGTATTCCTCAAATCTGGAAATGTGATGGCGATGAAGACTGTTTAGATGGCAGTGACGAGAGTGCTTGTGGTAAGTAATCAAAATAATACCTCTGTAGTAGTACTTGGTAATTGGAAGTGGGGACTTAAGAGTGGATAGTTGGAGAGATGCTTATCCTGTCCAGTGCTTCTGGCAGTCAGAATACAAAGAAAAATTCTTTAGAACAAATACTTTTGATTCCTTGTATCCATCTGAGGCAGTTGAATTTTCCAGTTGAATATCTGATTCTTCTGAAATTGGCAACTGAGACAAAGCTTGTGACCAAAATTCTTCACTTCTGAGAGTGATGACTGACAAGAACAGAATATAAGCCTGTTCTCAGCTGTTTCTTGAATACATAATAGAAAATGTTTGCTATTAGCACTGCTGTTGGCTGTTCCATGGTTAAAAGCCCTGTTTTATACGTGAAAGTTATTCTTCTGAGTCTCCTATAAACATTAAGTCTAGCTTTGGCTGCCAACCCTTGTTTTAAGCAGACATAGAAGCCAAGATAGATTTACTTGGAGACGAGGCAAAACATACTCTATATCCATCGCTGGTGTGGTTGAACTGCCAGTCTCCTCAAGCAGACCTAAATTTTTACCCTAGAGGTTCATAGTACCATGCTTCTGTAATGACAAATCAAATGCCTTGAGTATAAACTCAGATTTCAAAACCTAAATATTAATATCATAAGCCTTATTTTAACTCAAGGCTGTTGAAAACAGCAGCTAATATCGACTAACCTGCTTAGTCTCCTTAACCATAGTTCAGTGCCTGATTAGATGAATATAACTGTTCCTCTGTGCGCAGAATAACTCTGTAGGAAGTGTTCAACAGCACTGTTACTAGATTGGTGGGGGATGACACCAGATATTCACAAACCAAGGATATTGAACGACTTTCCTAAAGCAACAAAGTTGATCCAGGTCTGTGATAAGCAAGCTAAGCTCTGGTCCCTAAACAAGTGTTTTTTCTCCTTTGCAGTGAAGAAGACATGTGCCGAATCTGATTTTGTGTGCCTCAGTGGTCAGTGTGTGCCTAACAGATGGCAGTGTGATGGGGATCCGGACTGTGAGGATGGGTCTGATGAGAGTTCTGAACTGTGCCGTAAGTGAACCTGGCATGGTGGTGTAAGCAGGGAAGCCTGTGAGGAGGAGCATTTTGACTTCTTGCCTGCTTGCAATCTGGCTCTCCTCCTAAAGGAACTTGTCTCGGGGCGTACCTTCCTAAGTGCTTGGCCATGTCAGGGTCTTGAGGAGACTTTTCACTGCTTGAAAAGATGCAGAACTGGGTGGGCACTCTGCACTTCTACTGGTAAAATATAGCAAGTACAAGGTTTTACTTAGAAGCAGCGAGCAGAGCATGGCAGGCCTGAAAATCGCTGTGGGTTGTCCACCAAGTGATTGCTGTTCTCCAATTGCCATCCCAATACTACCGGAGCTAGTGTAAGGATTGATATCTGACTGCATGTTGGGTGTGGGAGGTGTAGAGGCTTGACTGTGAGGTCTCAGGTTTAGCAACTCCAGTCTGAAATTTCGTAACCCATCAAGGAACATAGATCCCAGAAGTGTCTATCAGTAGGATCTGCAGTGGGAAATACTTCAGCCCCAATAGTATGCTTTGACATTACTCCTCCCTTCCACTACTTGTTGTAGCTCAAGCTGCTACAGTGTAACTGGTGTGCAGTCACACAGCTACCACTACAAAGGTACCCTAAAAATACTAATCTATCTGGAACTGGAATCTTTTTTTACTGAGCACCACAGGATAGTATAGCCTTTTCCATTCATTTATACAGATGTTGGCATCTAAATAACTGCAACTTTGTCCAAACCTGAAGCCTTTCAGTCTCAATTTTCAGGAAAAATGCTGAAACCCAAGATCAGTAGCTCTTAGATTGAACTTAAACTTTTTTTCAATAGATACAAGAACCTGCAGGGTAAATGAAATCAGTTGTGGTCCTCAGTCAACTCAGTGTATCCCAGTGTCCTGGAAATGTGATGGTGAAAAAGACTGTGACAGTGAAGAAGATGAACAGAATTGTGGTAAGGAGAGAAATGGTGGCTGCATAACTCTATTTGAAGTTGACTTGTCTGGAAAGGAGCTAGCTGGGAGTACACCTGGGAAGATAAATTTTTCATAGTATCAATATCTCTCATAATATCAATATCTCTTAATCTTGTTTTGCAGGCACATAAAGCAAACTTTTTCTAACACTCCTCTATCCTGCTAAGTTAAGAGCTACAATAATGTAAGCTATTTAATATGTGTCTTTCTTCTCTGCTAATTTTGGCAGTAGCCATAGGGTAGGCTTAGTCACCTGGCAAGCAGGTCAGAACTTGTTCTCTGGAGAGTTTCTGAAATTGCTGCTTACATTAACAAATTGTCTCCTGTAAGTGTAGTAGCAACTTTTAGCTAAGGGCTAGCTGATCTACATTATAGCCCTATGGTTAAATATCTGTGAAGCAGGGTTTCTGGTGTTTGGGTGGCAAGAGGGGGAGCAACTTCAGGCTGGTACACAAGTAGAGTTGCCACTGCTGCATTAGAGTCCAGCTTTCCTGGCTTATTCCAAAGAATTTGCATACGTTTGAGTTGTCTGAGGTGTCCTGAGACATCTTTGCTGTAAGCAAAGCCAAAGGGCTGGCTTCCCTCAGAACCACCTTACTTGGATGGTCTAGTGAGATACAGATCTCTTGCTATGTGTCTGTAGAGTTGTCATCTTACTCAGCAAACAAATGCCTTAATCTACAAGTAAATCTCCAGACAGCTTCTAATGAAGCTGATAAGACTATCAGCCTAGGCGTACTGAGCTTATAGCTACGTTGTTATTAAACCAGCATAATTTGTACTGACATAAATTGCCTGGGTGTGCTTAAACATGGGATCAGCTTGGGCAAGATCTTTGTTATCCCCACTGGTCCAGGCAAATGGGCCACTGCTATCCTGAGGACCAGCACAAAACACTTCAATTTCAAACTACAGTACATGTTGACCATCAGACTACTTTAATCTTAGTCTGTACTCTTGAGTTAGCAATTCTCTTACCTTCTGTCTTTGGTTCACGGTGTCTGAGCCTGTTTTCTGAAAGGCTTGCAATCTGAAGTGCAGGACAGCCTAGCTACTTCAGAAGGTTATTTTCACTCGGTAGTTCAAATCTGATGCCTATCACTTGCAGTGTCCAATGGCAAGGAAGATGGTCTGTGGAACACCAAGTGTCCTGTAGGTGGACATTCAGGCTTCCCTTTTGCCTTATACAGGATGCTGATCTTCTCTCACCTAACAACTGATTAAAAAACCTGCAAAACAAAATACCTTCGCACAAAAGTCAGCCTTATTGTGATAATGTACTAATCTCTCTTACTCTTGTTACCCCAGGCAATGTGACTTGTAGTCCAGCAGACTTCACATGCAGCAGTGGGCAATGTATTTCCAAGAGCTTTGTCTGCAATGGTCAAGATGACTGCAGTGATGGTAGTGATGAGCTGGAGTGTGCACCTCCTACCTGTGGAGTTCATGAGTTCCAGTGCAAGAGCTCGATTTGCATCCCCCTCAACTGGGTGTGTGATGATGATGCTGACTGCTCCGACCACTCGGATGAGTCTCTAGAGCAATGTGGCCGCCAGCCTGCACCTCCTGTGAAGTGCTCTGCCAATGAGGTGCAGTGTGGCTCGGGTGAATGTATCCACAAAAAGTGGCGCTGTGATGGGGATCCTGACTGCAAGGATGGAAGTGATGAAATCAACTGCCGTAAGTTCACTTCGTCCTTCTCTAGGAGGTACTGCTTGACTCCTCTTTTATTTCCTATGCTTCAGTAAACCTCTGGAGTAAAAGTCTATAATGGTTGTGTCCTCAGCTTCTCGGACCTGCAGACCAGACCAGTTCAGATGTGAGGATGGGAACTGCATCCATGGGAGTAGACAGTGCAATGGTGTGAGAGATTGTCTGGATGGCACAGATGAAGCAAACTGTAACAATGGTAAGTGTGGAACTAAGCAAGGATAAAGTCTTTGCAGAATATCTGTTGAAGCTGGTAGTCACCCACACAATCTTCATTCTGTCAGTTATTCAGTGCTCTGGACCTGGCAAATTCAAGTGCAGAAGTGGAGAATGCATAGATATCAATAAAGTATGTAACCAGCAGAGAGACTGCAAGGACTGGAGTGATGAGCCCCTCAAGGAGTGTAGTAAGTGAATAAATTATTTGCACGATGTTGGCTACTAAATATGCTTGGATATAGCCTCTGAGTTGTCAGGTGTCAGCTGGAATGCCCATTGGCACTTCTTGGTGGTAAACTTGCAACTGAGACTAACATAGTTAATAGGCTAGTTTAATCCTAACCAAACTGGCTGCTAGGATGATTTCTCTGTGTCCAGAAGGCACTTGAATGCATTAGAAACACTGAAATTTCAGGAGCCTCAATCTTTGCTGCTGCCTGCTTGTAGCACAGAGAAGGTGCTGGTAGCTGAGCAAACATGAATTTGAGGGGAGTGTCTTCCATATGACTTCGAGTACCAGGACAGTTTATCAGATGTGGCAGGCATTGTCAGAAAATGGATGTGTACCTGGCAAAGCGCATGACTTAGACTATAAGACTTAATATTCATGCCTTCTCAGGAGTGGCTAATTCTGTCTTCCAGACATAAATGAATGTCTGGTGAACAACGGCGGATGTTCTCATATCTGCAGAGACCTCATTATTGGCTATGAATGTGACTGTCCAGCTGGGTTTGAGCTTCTGGACAGGAGAACCTGTGGAGGCAAGTATCTAGTAGTTTAACATGGACTCTACTGGTGATATTGGAGGTGAGCATAAGCTGTATTGTTGTTTTTACAGATATTGATGAATGTCAGAACCCTGGCATCTGTAGTCAGATCTGTATCAACCTGAAAGGGGGCTACAAATGTGAATGTAGCCGTGGCTATCAGATGGATCTTGCTACTGGGGTGTGCAAGGCAGTTGGTGAGTGTTGACATAACACTTTTACATCCTCACTTCAAAATGAGTCAGCAAGTGATGCACTGTTTATACTTCCATGGTTTTTACACTAGCTGTTGTGGTGTTACTGATGTAACTTGTACAGATCTGATCACTGCTATCACTTTGAATGATGCCGTGATACAGTACTTCACGCTGTGTGACATAAACTGCTTGTGTCTGCTCCCTGGGCAGGAGGATCCTCCCCATGAGGTTGTGGAGAGAGAAATGAATGAGATATGGTACAGCCAAGACTTCTGTTAGCATCTACTAGCAAGTGTGGAATGGCACTTACTAAATATGATGACTCTTACAACTCTTTGTAAAAGAAAAGTATGTGACTGGATATCTAGAAGTACAGATAACACTTAAATTCTTTTCACAGGGAAAGAACCAAGTCTAATTTTCACCAACCGCCGGGATATTAGGAAGATTGGCCTTGAAAGGAAAGAATACATTCAGCTTGTAGAGCAGCTAAGAAACTCTGTAGCTCTAGATGCTGATATTGCTGAACAAAAGCTTTACTGGGCAGACTTCAGCCAAAAAGCAATCTTCAGGTAAATGAGCTTAGCCTTCTGAACCTAGTGTATTTCCCTAAACCATCTCATGTTTTACCCAAGCTCTTTCTCTAGTCTCTGGTAATGAGAACTAGATTCCTGGTGTCCTAAAGACAAAGTACAGTTGATGCAAGTTCCCACAGCTAGCAATGTGTATGCCTATTGCACTTTGTAGGAACTGCTGCCACAGCTGTGCAAAAGGCACTCTGTGGAATGTCCCACATGCATCTTCTGCCTGAAGTCTTGGGCTGTATTTGCTGAGGTGTGCCAGCAGATAGTATCTGTGGAGGAAGTGGTTAAAAGCAAGTAATTCTTGTCTTCCAGTGCCTCTATTGATACCCGTGATAAAGTTGGAACACACGTCAGAATCCTGGACAACATACACAGCCCTGCAGGCATTGCTGTTGACTGGGTTTATAAGAACATCTACTGGTCTGACTCAACTGCAAAGACCATTTCAGTGGCTAGCCTAGATGGCACAAAAAGAAAGGTTTTGTTTTTCTCTGAGCTGAGAGAGCCAGCGTCTGTTGCTGTAGATCCTATCTCTGGGTGAGTATTTGTTCTGGTTCTTTTAAAAGAACTACATAACATTCTGATAACTGACTTAGGTAGCCTTTGTTAGTTATTGGTCATAATAAAGAGTGATACTACACAGTACTATAGTGCGTCATACAGCATAAATTCTGCTTCACAGCTTTATGTACTGGTCAGACTGGGGTGAGCCAGCAAAAATTGAAAAAGCAGGAATGAATGGATTTGACAGACAGCAGCTTGTGACAACAGAAATCCAATGGCCTAATGGAATTGCACTAGGTATGTTGAACTTGTCTTTGTGCCAGAGGTATTCTGGAGCTTTAGCAACTTTTTTGCTACAAAAGCTAAGGTCATTCTTCAGAGAACTACTTTCAGCTTCTGAGAAAGGGAAGTTTCTACATGCCTGAAGTCACTGCAACAGGCATCAGCACTTCTCAGATACTGAAATAGTAACTTTTCTTGAACTGCTCTGTATTATACTTGAGGCACAGGCTGCATAGGCATCACTGCAGCAGCCCTCTATATCCTAGAATGGTAAGAAACTAGGGCAACACTGCCACCATTCTCAAACCCGAGGGTGTTTCAATTCTTGCAGCAAGCTTTGGAGGCTTCCTCTGTGTGGACGCTAAATATGTTTGGTGTTTTCCCCCTCCTAGATCTTGTAAAAAGCCGCCTGTACTGGCTTGATTCTAAACTACACATGCTGTCAAGTGTGGACTTGAATGGCCAGGATCGTAGAATTGTGCTGAAGTCACATATGTTCCTTCCTCATCCTCTTGCTCTAACCATTTTTGAGGTAAGAATGACTTCCTATAATCATTGTTGAAGATCCTCTTCTTGCTGGTATGTGGTGGGAATGATGGGGCTGATAGCATCATGGTGGTTATGGTATGCAATGACATTGTCTTCTAGGACCGTGTGTACTGGATTGATGGAGAGAATGAGGCAGTCTATGGTGCCAACAAATTCACTGGAACCGAGTTGGTTACCCTAGTGAACAACCTTAATGATGCACAGGATGTCATTGTGTATCATGAACTTGTTCAGCCTTCAGGTAATTTCAGTACAGTTTATAGTTAACTTGTATACTTGTACACTTATTACACTTGTAACAGTGTATACTTGTAAGAAGCTTGCCCTGCCTGGGTGGTGGCAAATGTGTCCCTTCAGGAGCCCATTTCTGCTTCTGCTTGGAGCTTCTGACATAGGCAGCCCCGTGGGGGTTGAGAGGTCTAGTTGCAATTGCACTTTCTTGGGCAGAGCAGGTATAAATCTGTAACCAGCTCAGACAAATAATTCTGCTAAAACAATTACTGAGCAAATACTTCTGCTACACACCTGGAGCATTACTGTTCACTCCTGTTCATTCCCTAATTGCTGTACCAACAGGTAGAAACTGGTGTGAAGAGAACATGGCAAATGGAGGCTGTAGCTACCTGTGCCTGCCTGCTCCTCAGATAAATGAACATTCTCCAAAGTACACCTGTGCGTGTCCTGCTGGGTACTTCTTGCAGGAGAATGGTCTGAGATGTACAGGTACTGTAACACAACTGGGATCATTCCCAGGATGGATGGGGAAAGAGTAGGGGAGTATCAAACCTGTTAGTGGGAAGGAAATACAGTGGTATAGGCTGACAGTTTTGCTAGAATTAATCTGATGTAACTAATCTTGAAGGGGAGGATCTTATGCATTAATACGACCCTCAAAGTCTGCAGGTGCTGTCCAAAGTCCATGCTTTGCTTCTACGTCATCATCATTTGCAACAAGACTTTGTACCTCCATGGCTTTCTGCAGACAGCAAGTACAAAGACAAAACATACTCAGCCTCTTACAAAACAAGAGTATAAACTAGCATGGCTATAAATATAAATACACAGTGTTCAAAAGGTGATCAGCTAATGTTGCTGTCCAGGGAAGTTTGTACCTTGTTTTTGGTCCAGATGAACCTGCTGCTGTGCTGCTGTTGTCAGCACTGACTATGCAGCAAGCATGCTTTGTCTAGTGGAGTGGAACTAGAAACTCCAAGGTGCCACCTACTCTGTTGCTTGTTGATTCTGACTGCCACAGAGTGCTGAATGCAAGGATGCTGGCTTTAGCTGGCTGCTCTGAAAGGTTGCTATGGGTATCAAAGGCTGTACCTAACCAGTAAACTTTGTAAAACTAAAACCTCACTCAGAAAACCTTATACTAGGGATGGGATGGCTATTGTTGTGACTTTAAATACCTGTAATTCTTTCCTGATTAACTGTCTGGCCTTGTTCTTGGAACTACTTTTCATCAAGAACTCTCTGCTGAGGGTGTGCTAGAGAGATAGCTAATGTCAGTGTTCCCAGTGAAGCTAACAAGCTGCATGATCATTTTTGCCATCTGCTAAACCTTCACTACCATGGCTCTCATAGCAAAGCCATTGCAGAACTTCAGGATTAACTGATCTATAATTAGTTCTTGATCTATAATTAGTTTCAGGTACTGGAACAACTGTGGCTTACACTGAGGCAAAAGATACCAGCACAACAGAAAAATCTCCAACTGTTGGACTAGTTCCTGGAGGTACTGGTCCCAATAACTAACACTGCTAAACATTAGAGAAATTAAATGCAAACTGATGAACTAGCCTACTTGGAAGTTTTTTCCTTTGCATGCAAGTAAAGAACACAGGCCAGATCATTTGTGTGGTGTAACAGCTGGAGCATGTGTCAAACAAAATTAGTTAACATATGACAATGTTGAACCTGTAAGTTCCATGAAATCACAGGAGTGCTCAGGGAAGGCAAGCAATAAAAAAGAAAGCTTCCAACTAAAACAGGGTGAAGCATGTTAGGCTGTTCTAGTAGTGTACTACTGAGAGGCTAATCAAACAGGAGCTTCTGGGTTTGGGAAATGCTTGCATATGACAATCTGCCAGTCTGTCAGTATGCAAGCTCACTGCATCAAATTCTCATGCAGGATTCAACACTAGTGGTACAACCTCTGAAGTAACTGCAGCTGGAAGAACATCAGCAGCTTGGATCATTCTTCCTGCTGGTGAGTACAGCATTTACTAGCCTTTTGGACCCCGTGCAGTGAGTGGAACAAGCCACTCTCCAGAGCTTGACCTGACTCTATTCCATGTGTGCAATCTCTTTGTCTCCCTGCAGTATTGCTGATGATGGCTGCAGCAGCTGGCTACTTCATGTGGCGTAACTGGCAGCACAAGAACATGAAAAGCATGAATTTTGATAATCCCGTCTACCTAAAAACTACAGAAGAGGATCTCACAATTGATATTGGAAGACACAGCGGTTCAGTAGGACACACCTACCCTGCAGTAAGTAAACCTGTTAACATATCTGAGACTCCAGGTTAGTAATTGGAGTAGAAAGATTGCCAAAGGATACCCGAATTGAATTTAGGAGAGGTCTCTGCTTTTGAAAGCTGCTGGCTGCAGACAAACTACTGGGCTGAATCAACTGACAACTTTACCCTGTAATCAAGGTTACAGTTGTAGCAGATATCTAGTGTCTGTACCTGGGATGGAGTAATCTGTGCTGAATGTGGTCACTAGCCTCCAGGACTAGCAATGATGTGTGTTATGTCTTTTTTTGGTGCAATTGTAGCTAACTTCTACTTACTTTTTTGCAGATATCTGTTGTCAGCACAGATGATGATATGGCGTGAGCACTGGATCAGCAATCACTTTCAGTTTACTTGTGTCTTACACTCTTTGGGGATAGTAACCAGGTTTGTGGCTGAAGGACTTCCTCCATTCTTGGAAGAAAGAAGATACTTTCTGTATTTATGGAACACTTGTGTAAATAGCTATTTTATACAGCTTAACAACTCTGTAAATACCTGTCCACAACAATTCAGCTGTTAGTGGTTACAGTTTTATCAGTAACCCTTGGGTTGGTTAGTCAGTAACATCACTGACCAAATATAAAGCACTTTCCATAGAAAGCCATATTCCAGCCACAACTTGTAACACCTGTACATATGTCTATAGGCCACTTGTAAATAATTATTGGAAAATCACTATCAAGCACTTTGAAATACTTCAGATGTAAATTATTGTACACACTCTTTTTCAATGATTGGGGCAATGGCAATAGGAAAAAACGGGTCATTATGATTGCCAAAAATTTGTAAACATAAATAATTTTGTATGTATGATTGTTTCAATCTTGTCTGTTACCTCTTAGAGGTCTACAAGAATGAATGATCTTTAAGAAACCACTGTAAAACTCAAATGCAGCCGAGGGGATAAAAATAAAATGAGTCAAGCAGCTAAAGTATTGTTCTTGATTATTGTGTTAGCACTGAAGTAAAATGGTGAATCTCCTAAGTTGAAGGCTTTAGTAGGCTGCACTACCGCTGCCAGCCAGATCATGAAGTGTTTCTTCAGTTATTTCAGCAGTATTCTAGGCAGCTAAGACACTTGCCAGGTGACACGTTTGTTCTTGAGACTAATGGTCTGCACAGAGTAATGGACAGAGTGGGAATCACAGAAGCCCAGCTGATCTTCTGAGTTAGGACTGACACTGGCTAAAATTACCCAACTACTACAGCAAGGTTTTGAGAGGCACCATTGGCAGCCATGGGAGATGGAGACAGGTCAGAGTGTGGTCTGCCAGGGGAGTGTGAGGTCCTTGCAGTGTCAGGCTGGTGGAAGTTACTCCCCATAACTTTGGTAGTATGAGGTGCTACTTGGCTCTTGCTAATCCTTCCCCCCTCAAGGTAAGAAAAAGTTGCTTATGGTGAAAGGGATGCAGTTTCAAGACTAAGACATAGTTTGTAGGAAGCAATAATCTTTAGTGATGATTTGTTAAATCATTCTCAATCAATCCTGTCTCTAAAATAGTAACAGTGAAAATCCTGGAGTCAGAACTTGGATCAGTTACTGGGCTTGCTTCTAACGCAGATCTCATTGCAGTTGCAGCTGGGGTCTGTTATCTTAATGGTCTTCTTGTACTGTGGACTCCTTTATTAAAAGATGAGGACAGCTGCCAACTCATGCAGTTTTAAAATAAGTTGTTTCTAGCAAGTTCACAACTCTTTAGGGAGCTGAAGCTTCTAACCAGCTATCCCTGGAAACTCTTGAATGCAGACATTTAAGATATCTGGAACTCATGTGGACTAAATTTTCTTGCAAAGATTAGGCTGTAAGGGGGCCTCTAAAGTTGCTGGCTAGCAATACTGTATCTATTTTACCAAGTACTGTTTGGGATAAAGTGCCTTTCATAGCTGCCTAATATGTGAGGTTCATTAGTTATGGGGTAGAATTCAACTTTTTCAGTTAGACTTTTTCAGTTAACTCTGGATACTCTGAAGTATTTGTGTTCAAATGTGACAAAACACAGTTCTTAGTCAGAAGGTTGATTATAATTTCACATGGCAGCTAATTATGGGCAAAATGCTCTGCCTTCCATTTGTATGGAAGAGCAGCTCTACTTTTTTGTTGAAGTTCATTGCTCTTACCAGTATCTTACCAAATGGTATAAAGAGAGACCAGTAAGACCAATAAAGACATTTCTTCCTGAGGTTAATATTTATTTGAAATAGCAACTTAAATCTATTTTGGAAAACTGAGGTAGTTTTTACTCTCTGGGGTCTAGGAATTTTTCTGACTTTACTCCAGTGTGCTGAACAAAGAATAGTGCCTTGACATACAAAATTAGTTCCTGTAGTCTAGAGGAACCTTAACACTTTACCAGATGGAATATCTATGGTTTCATATAGAAGGAGGGAGGAGTGAGGGATATAAGGCAGTAGTAGGAGATGATGTAAGATGGCCTGTACTTATTTGCAAATGTTGTTTGGTTTTTAGTCTCCTTAGGTTTATTCTTTCCTGCCCCTCTTCATTTTTGTTTTATTAAGTTATTGTTTACTTCCACAGCAGGCTTGGAGTGTAGTCAGGGATTCCTTCTGCAAAAACAGATCCAACTTGCACTGACAAATACCTTCCTCTCTTTGAACAGTTTTTTTTCCCATACCATCTGGAAGTGTTTGACTGTTTTACTCCTTGTCATATGACTCTTTTGGCATCTAATGAGGATGGTCTGGCTGTACTGAGCACTCCTGCAGCAGCACCCTGTGGCTATGCTGGTGTCCACTAAAGGAATTCTCAGCAATCATCCTTGTCTCAGCTCCTCTGCTGCAGTCTTGTGGTACCCCAGAGCAATGGGAAGTTAATAACCTCTTTGGTCAGATTTCACTGTAGAGTTGACTTTATATTCCTCCTCAAGAATTTTCTTCTTACAGCTACAGAAATATGGCTTTAGTTGGTTATTGAGGTAGTATTCAAAGTAATGGTATAGTTTTTGCTTCACAGAAGAATATATAAGCTCTCTGGTTCTAAATACTGCCTATTTCTGTTTAGTGTCTGCTAGCCAGTGTGAGTGCAAAGCTATATTTGAATCTGGCTTTTTCTTTCCCTTGTAAACATGCAAATTTCTCTTAAAACACTCCCTCTGTTCCCACGTAATTTTCTGCCTCCTCTTTGATCTGCCTTTGTTTTTACAGCACTGTAAATATTTTACATTATTGCTCAGAGGGAAATTAACATAAAGGGAATTGGTGCTGCTCATGTGATTTTTCTTTCCTTTCTGCACCTTGTTCCTCTATAGCTAACTACACTATACCTTTTCCAACCCAACTTATATTTGCCTACAATTTTAATGAACATACCTTTTTTCCAATCAGATCCCTCCTGAAACTGTGAAGATCTTGTGAAAATTTATCTATTTTTGTGTAAGTGCTGAATCTTGCCAGATAAGAGAAAAAATACAGAAACAAAGACTTAGGCTGGAAGAAATAGTGTGGGAGTCCTCAGATAAAGGAAAAAGCGTACTGCTACAGAAGTACTCTTCAGTTCACAACCTAGATCTAAGTGGAGTACTTTCAGTACTTTCTGTAGATATGCGCAGTATGTCTGTGAAGCAATGTGCTCCTATTTCTTCTTTGAGCTGGCTCACAACAGTAGTTGGTGTTGTC
Organism: Vireo altiloquus; assembly: GCA_013396875.1. Taxonomy (NCBI): domain Eukaryota; kingdom Metazoa; phylum Chordata; class Aves; order Passeriformes; family Vireonidae; genus Vireo; species Vireo altiloquus. The sequence continues at coordinate 49,224 of VZRF01004522.1, forward strand.
ACTTACTGGAAGAAGGTGTTTGTGGAGGTCTGTCTGCTCTGTTGAAGTGCAAAAGCCAACTTAATACATTCCTGGCTTGCTGTTTTTTGATTTTTCTCACCTGAGGGAGCTTTGAAATTTGCCCATATCAAATGAAAAATTCTTGAGAGCAGGGGAGGGACAGACAGGCTGTGCAATCAGTTAGGCTGCTGAATATTCAGGCTGTTGAACATCTGAAATAAAGAGTGCCCATGGAAAGAATGGTTGATGGTTTTAATTCTCCTTGCGCAGTCCTGGTTGGGACACTTCCATACCACTGCCAAGCAGTGGAAAATGCTTCATATCAATATATGAAACTTCCCTCCCCAACTCCAGCAACCTAAAGGGATAACTGAAGACTAACTGCACTAACATACTCTTTGGTATGTAATAAATTGCTTGAACATAGGAAACACTAAGCATTCAATCAGAAAAAAATGACTGGGAAAAGCATATTTCATAGAAATGGTTTATTTTGCTGTAGAGATGTCCTCCATAGAAAAACTGAACAATTTTTAGGCAACTTTTTTCCTCCTCCCTAGACACCCTTTCCTGGGTGTCTAGGATAATTTCAAAATCCATGGAAATGTTTTATTGTACTGTCAGTACATAGATTTAAAGCTGGTAGTTGGATAGCAGTGTAAAAAGATGAACTTAACATTCATCAAGCTTGTTTCTTTCCAGTGGAAAGTATTTTTGAAAGGCCTCTTGGAATGGCTGGTCATTGAATACAGTCAACACCACAACCCTCTAGGAACAGTGCAGCATGTTCCAATGTCCCCTTTGTGGATGTGTGCAGCTGAGAAGTGATGGTTTGGTTTAGACAACTAATTCCTTTTTTGGGCCCTTAAATGTATAAGAGCTCATATGTGCATCTAAATGAAGACTTTCAAGAAAGTTAGATTGTGGTTTGGTAATTCCACAGTGTATTGTGGCTGCTACGCTCTAAGTGACAAATACTGTGAGTTTCCAACTTTTTGGCTGGTGCCTCTAGTGGTAAAAAAGTTCATCCCATGAATTTTCTATAAATAATGATCCTTAATAAAGCCTCAGTAGAAAATTCAAGTTACATGTGCTATATTCATGCAGGAGCAACTTGGTCATTCTGGTTTTACTAGAAGAAATTCTGATTATTCTTTAATTAGACAGCATTCAACCCACTACCCCTCTCCCCCAACTTTTTTTGGTGGAAGACTAGGTCAAAGCCATTTGGGGACAGAGGGAGAGGGAGGGTGGTGTCTGTAGAATTTAGGTGTAAGTTGCTGGTTGTGATCTATACACATAATGAAATTCCTGGTACCAGGTAAATGCTGGTGATTTTGTAACTGTCATATACCTATATCTTGTCTCAGAAATGGAGTTTGAACAATTGCTTGGACGGAAGTGGATAGCTGGCAGATCATATCATATAGAAAGAGCTATTTCTTCCTAGCCCTTTGTTCTTCTGGAAGCCTCCACTCCTTAATTTATGTAAGTGAATGCAGAGAAAGAAAAGTTGTAAAACTCCTTGCTTGCAGAAAGCATAATTCGAATGCTCATGAGAACTTCGTTTTAGTATTTGATACAGTGCATCCATTTGAGAGGAAAACCACTCAAGCCATTTTTCACCATCTTAGGTTTCAGATGCAAATAGCCACTAACTGCTGAAGACTAACATTTTGTTAGCTGTCTTTGTAATTCAAATGACATATGCAAGCTGTAGGCATTCCAAGTTACATGATACCATCTAAAGGTCCCTTGTTGACCATCAAGAATTTTTAGCTGAAGACTGTTTAGTGCTCCCTGTATAAACGTGACAGACATGACTTTCACTAGGAACTACCCCAACACTTTCTTTTAGTGTTCAGCAGGAACTAAAAGGATCCACTCCAGAGTATGGTGTCTGTGAAGTATAGCATTAATAACTAGACCTGACATTCATTTTGTTCCTCTCCTCATCTGACACTTCAGTAGCAGTTAGTGTTTGTTAAATTAACTAAGTGGCAGCTTTTTACATGGTACTGTAGGGACAACTGAGAAAATGAATCTGCCTTTAAATTACCTCAGAATGGAAGGAAGTCAAGCAGCCAGCCTGGTCATTAGGAGCCTAACAATCACATTAACGAATCAGTGAAGAATTGAAATTATCACAACCTGTGTAAATCAATTAATTATTTTCAGAGCTTACTGTCCCTGTAGGGAAGAAGTGAAGCTTCACATTCTGCCTCAAGAGGCAGGGCTGAGCCAGGGGTCTGCTCTGAGGAACCCAATCCCCAACAGAGAAGATATCTCTAGTGCACTTAAATATGTGGTAACCTCCCCTTTGCTTGCACTTCCTCTTTTAGCTGTTTTTAGAAGACTCTTGGTGCCATAAAATAAAGTCTTTAGTGTTAGCCATAGATCACAGGAAGGAACCTGACCCAAATTCATAGCAATCAAAAGCAACTGCATCAGTAAATCCAAGAACAAAAGTGAGATATGCAAAACCCCCACTGCTCACGTTGGAAAAGGTAGGGCAACCGAAATAGCACACGAAATCTGGGAGGCCTCCATCAGGCCTGCAGCAACATCCTTAGGTGCTCTTTGAAGGACGAGTCCCTGCCAGTGAGTCTGGGGCTTATGGAAAAGCTCCAGTCATCTTCTGAGGGCAGCGTGAAATTCTTCATCCCTCTGTTGAAACAAAGCACCAAGGACTAATAAGCAGGCAGAAGGACATCCTGTGTCAGTTAAGATTTTCAGAAATTAATATTAGAAGTGGAGCAATGCATTGAAAACAAGAGTATAAAACCAGTTTAAGTCAAAGGTGAAGGTGCCATATTAATTCTTCTTGCAGGGAATCCTCGGTACAAGTTGTTAATTTATGAGCTGCATTAAATATCATTCTCTAGTTCAACCATATACGAAAGTCCAGAAGGCCAGCTAGGCACAGTTCACTTCTTAAAATGATGAGGATTAAAAGGGCCATAACCAGGCAGTAGCAGAGAATATATATTACTGATTATTTAATTTTTATTCTTAGTATTTGTTACAAATAGGAAGGAAATCGAATCAATGTCTTTTCAGCTTGGCAAATTTATAGCTTGACTTGCCAGAAACTTACAGTTTGCTTTTAAAAGCAGTACACAGAGAAGTGTACTGACAAAGAGCCTGGTTTACTTAGTACAATGTTCTTGAGAGAGGAAACAAAACTCAGAGAAATCCTCAGCCTGGCACAGGAGAAAATGCCTCACTCAGCAATTTATCCTAAGCACACAAGCTGACATAGTGAGCTACAAAGAGGAATTGTCACAGGATCTGTGCGCCAGTCCATCATGTTTGATTGTTTAAGCTTCATGGACCTTAGAAGTATGACTAGACAATGTAGTCCTTTGCTTTGTAAGGAGTTGCAGCTGCCTTCTGATTAGGTATGTATGAAAGGCTACTAAATAGCTGATGTGGTAAGTAAGTGGAAAGTGTGTTGTACTCATTCTGCTATTTGTTTCCTGCTTCATTTAAGGCTAATCTTTTCCATGCCTCAGCTTTCCCACTTGTACCAAGCCACGGGGCTATTGCAAATATAAACTAGAGCAGGTAAAGCTCTAGGGGAATGATGGATGCATGCTCATCTGCAGAAGCACCCATGTATAAGCCGATTTTGTTTAAAGATGCCCAATGCCATCATTTAACCAAATTTTAGCAAAGACCTGAGGTGAGTTGTTCTAGTGCTCTGCTACTGTGGTTTTTCTGATAGGCAGGGTAGGTGATTGTCCTGGTTTTGACCAAGGACAAGGTTAATCTTTGGCAATAGCCAAGAAGAGGTATGACCAGACCCTAATGTTTTTCCCTATCACCTCAGACCACTGCCAGGGGCAGGGAAAGGGACTCTTGCTTCCAAGAAGGGTGAGATTTCTGGTTGGGAGAAAGCATGATGAGGAGGAGCTGGTCAGGATCCCTCACAGGCTTTCTGTGTAAATTGTTTCTTTGTCTTGTACATTTTCTTATTAATACTATTGCTGTTACTATTCATTTGGTTATCTCATTCCTGTTTCCAGTAAATTGTTTTTACCTCAACCCATGATAGTCACCTTTTGCGCCTCTGATTCTCCTCTCCATCCTGCTGGAGCAGGAAGCAGGAGGGGAAGGGGGAAGGCAGGGAGTGAGTGAGTGGCAGTGCGGTTTCAGGTCTCGGTGGGGACATTGAATTGGGGAGTACCCTTTCAAAACCACAGATGCACACCATAAGGACATTTACTTCTTAAATTGTAAGATTTTGAATTAAACATGCTGTGCTAAAGGAGAGAGAAAACAGAAATTACATGTATGTGAAGTTTAATCCAACCACATTAACTGTATGTTCATTCCGCAAGACACACTGCACTAGTCTGAGGTGCAAACAGCATATTTGAATGAAACAGAGTAAGCACCAAATATTGTGTCATTAACTGGATTTCAAATAGCCATGGAAAGTTCCTTGGAGGTCATTTTGTACAGCCTACTTCTCAGAACAGAGCTCCTTTCAAAGTTAATCAGGTTGCTTGTCTGGGCAAGTTTTGAGTTTGCAGCTTAGATCAGACTTTATTACTCAATTTTGATTAACATATTTTTATGATGCTAGTTTCTTTTAGCAATGAGTTGGCAAGGCCTTCTGATACAAGGACACAAAACAAGGCATTGTACTTTGAAAAGAGAAATGGCCCCAAATGCAGATGTCAGCCATCAGAGTGAGTAAGAGTGAGTTCTTTGGCGCAACGAGCATAATGCTTTCGATGAAAATAGATGTATTTCAGGACCTGACTCAGTGAGCCTTATATGCTGACACGCTTAAGACTGTTTTTTTTTTTTGACTCACAGCCTCAGTCAGTAGCTCCAAGATTCATACTGTTTATATGTTCAGGTTACATGAGAAGTTCAACAATAATCTGGATTTACTTTATGTTGTTTGGAAGCCTCATACACATGCCTGCTGTACTGGTCCTGCATTAACAGCATAAATTAACAGCAAAAGCTTTGAGCTAATAGTGTGAGAAAAGGGCTTAAGGATGTAGTGTTGCTTACCTTCAGTTTTTTAAGACTCTGCTGCTAAGAATATCTTTTACATAAATATTTCTCTTAAACTTAACAAAATTATGATACACTGTTGTGATTGTGATATTTACATTGTGATAGCGCTAAACCATGTATGTCCCAAAGAAGTGGAGATTTTATCAAAAATGTAAGTTAAAGGGAGGAAAAATGAAAGTGTCTCGGGCTGAATAGCTTATTAATTCCAAAGATAATAAATAAAAATCAACCCAGCTTATATGACTATACCATTTTGTCTTTAGTACAGAGGACTGGCACAGAAGCTGGATGAACTGCACCAATCTGCCCATGCTTTACTGCATTAAAGGAGGACAGTGGAATAAAATGTGCTATTAGAAAACTACCCGGTATCATTAAAAAAAAAAAAGAGTAATTTGTTAGATCTTTGCTAAAGCTGTAGTACTGAACATGTGAATGGTTCCCTGACTTTGCCTGTTTTAGTTCCAATTCTGCACTACCTGCTCCCTGGAAGTAGGCATTTTTCCACTGCAACTGGTCTTTTTTAAAACAGTCACAAGGAAATGTTTGATTTCTATGTTAATATTGCTTCATGATGCTTTCAGTTTTAGTTTCTACAGCACAGATCTTTCTTCTCAACAGAGTCCTGAAGTCATTAGCAAACATGAGCAGTCTGGGATAATCAGTTACAAGACATCAGAGTCAGTAATGTAGGAAGAGAGACATCTTTCTGCTGGAGGCTATGTCACCCCTGTGTTCATGATGATATCAAAGCAATCTAAGGTTTTCTTTTTTATTTTTTTTTGGTCTGCAAAGAGTGTTGAGCATTCAAGTTAGTGTGCTGAAAAAATAAATTTCACTGGTAAGCTGGCAGACCACTACCCACCTGGCTTCCATCTCCCGGCCCTTCTGCACTAACAAAAAAAGCACAGATGTTCCTGCAGGAAAACTCAACAAATTTGGAGTGTGATGTGGCAGGAGATTACACTTAAGCAGGGCACTGCTAGAGCCTGGCAGACCCTTTGCTGAGTGGTCCCATGTGGGACTGATCCTGTTCATGCTGGGGGATTGGGACAGCCCTGAAGGAGCACAAAGGTTGTACAGTTGCTCAGTTCCTTCCCTTGCAGCTGGGACCTGTGCCAAGCACGGGCGAGCCCTGAGGATGTCTGTCTCTCCCCCTCCTCTCTGCAGCAGCTGTGCACTCCAGCACCCAAATAAATCTTGATCACTCCGTGGTGGCTCTTTTGTTCAACTGTTTTTAAACTTGGAGACCCATTTATGCAGTCAAGTTAACACAAGACTCCGGGCTTGAATCTGCATTGTTGTCTGCTTTGTGCAGTAATTTAATGGGCATGCCAAATGGTAGTTGAACAGTGCTAAACCCTTGACCAGCTTTTTTTTTATCTTTTGTGTACAGACAATCGATTATACAAGAGGCAAAACAAAATAGCTTGTTTGATGTAAAACAAGCTGCAAATATTGCTGTATTGTCATTCCCATCCTTACTAAAATCGATTAAAATTCACTTCATGCAACTAAAGGAGAGGCCCATACTGAGATATATGCTTGACTGTACCCAGGCATAACAATCTAAACAATTGATATTAGGTGCAGCATTGTGCACACATTAGGTGGAAGAATCTTTTTTTTCTGAATGTTTATGAAAGTTTGCCCTGTTTTCAATAAAATCAAAAGAAAATTATTAGCTTTAGATAAAGGGGGGAAAGGAATGGCATGGATTACAAAAAGAAATACCATATAGCAGGAAAATTTTTTACTGGTTACTGCTTCAGAGTTAGATATTTTTTCCATTATAACAGTATAAGAATATAATTTTCTGTGTGAGATATGATCACATGGAATCTGGAGCACAGTTCTTCCTCAAACATCCACAAGAAGCTGGAATCCTGGGACGGAAACCTGGTTTCCTCAAAGCAGCAGCTTCATAGCTAAAGCAATAGCTTGAAGGTGACAGTCAGCTAAGTTCAATAGGACATATTTTATAAGAGAAATATCTCCAGGATCACCATAGCCTAGATAGTAGTGGTAATGAAGACAGTACTGAGATGAATTGGTTACATTTTTACAGCAAAAACCTTCTATCTCAATTGTCAGCTTGTTGACTGCTCTGTGCAGGAAACAGCAGTCTTTGCACAAGGTGAAAATGTCTGTGATGGTGTAGAGGTCTGGAGTGTATATTTATTGCATAACAATTTAATCTTCTTGAGTTGATAGGGTTTACCACAATTATACCAGCTTAAGAAACCAATGAAGCTTTAAGGACACACCCTGAGTTTAGAATATCCCTTCTCTTCAAGGATAATTTTGATATACCTTTAAGAAACGAAAGAGAGTTTTCAGTTTTTTGGGCTGAGAAATCTATTTTTACCACATGGCGTCAAATGCCAGAAGGAATTCTCTTACTTGAAATTATGCAAAGAAAACATATATGACATATTTCAATAGTGACATACTAAAATTCAAGCTGCACTGAGGGATAAAGGACATCTTCATAGGTTTAAATATTTAAATGGGTAGAATTACCTGTGTTACTTAAAAAAAAAGAGAAGAAAAACCCAGAGAAATCATTGAAAGCAACATTTTAGCTTTTGATGTATTCAGATGCACATGTAGATCTAGTACTATTGTGAAACATGAACTGATTTGGGTGATATATCCATTTAACAAGCAGAAAGAACCACGTTAGTTCAGGGCTTCCAAAAAAACCCTTATACTTGAATATGAAGACCGATGAAACAGAACAAATGATTGGTTTAAGAAAAGAAAATTATTTAATTTTTGGTCTGTAACAGAGTAACATGTTTTAATGGAAGCAAATTAATGAATATAACAACGTCAGCCACCAGCAGGAGCAAGGAAATTTGCACAGAGAAATTGCTGTTTTAAAGCTTTTATTTTTTTGTCATGTACATGTAGTAGAGTCTAAAGCTATGACATCATGGATACTTTCCTCATGACACGTTGTTGTGTCCACCATGGAGGGCAACAAAATAAATTTTCATAAGGCAGTCTGTCACCCAGCCGGCAGGCAGTGAAATATGATACTGTCAGAGGGCAAGCCACTAAAGAAAAGAAGACAGAGATGCAATGTTTTCCTGGCCTATGACCACCATTTTAGTTATGCTAATCCAACAAATTAAATGCAAGACAATCTATTTAAAAGGCAATGTTACACTCCAGCTGCCAAAAATATCAAGAAATTGCAGTGTGATGCTGCTGCCAAAACGTGCCCTCTCCACGTGCACATGCACACGTACACACACACCCAGAGAGCATGGTTATGTCACACTCAAAAGTAATGCTGGGTGTTCTATTTAAGGGGAGCCAAGCAGACAAATGAGTAAATCAGTGTTGTTAGAACAGCTGGAATCTGTCTTTCTGTCTGGCCTCTTTCAATTTGTTCTCTTATATTGCATTCATATTCTGTTTTCAGCCTTAAGAAAGACGGGAAAGAAAATCAGGAGATAATAAATTCCTAGTTTAGCATTTCCATTGTCTTTCATGTTAATGGCTTTTCCCAGGCTCGGGGCTGTACCTTATCTGTGGGGCAGCCTGTAGTAATTCCTCTGAACAACTAGCTCTTATGATCGAGTGTTAATCTAGGCTTAAGTCTGCATCTGAGGATAGATTCTTGTTAGACCATTTTCAACTCCTTTTTCACCACAGATCATGTGTACAAATATACCTTATCCATGTAGAAATTAATATGTTGGGTTTCTTTTCTGTGATTTAAATTAACATTTGTTTCTATGGCATAGGATTCACCAAGAGTTACTTGTAATAAGGAGACAATCTTGTTTTGGTTTCTACTATTTTAATTTTAGATTATGTTTTAAAGATAATAAGTTATTGCTTTATTGAATTAAAATAAAACAGACCACTGTTCCTATATTTGTAGGTTCTTTTTTAAGAGCTTGTTCTGTACCAGCTCAAGTCTCTTGTGATTACATGTCTTTCTTAGACAAGCTGAAAGGGGGTCATGTTACTAAACTGGGACTTTACTTTTTTAACAAAAGTGTTTGGGTCCTATAACTGGTAATGACAGAGGCCAAACACTGTACCATGAAGCTGAATGAAAACCAGGCTCTCCTGGCAGTTTCTGCCTCAAGGAATTCAAAGATGGCAAATAGGACCTTGAAGCAGAAAGTCCAAGAGACCATTCCTGGTGCCCAGTTCTGCTGCCCTTGCAGACAGACAAAAATGTGTGAAGGCACTGGGCGTTGCCTGTCCAAGGCTGCAGGTGCTGGAGATGTGGCACAGGTTACCAAATATTACTTATTATTATATTTACAAGGCAACAAAAGGCTAAACTCGCAGTGCTATGCAAGAAAATGTGTTAGCTATATAGATAAGTTGGATTGATTGAGTTCTGTAAGAAAGATATTGACTTCAGCTATATAAATATGTGGTGGGCAAAATGGCTCAATAACTTTAAAAATAACTCTGTACAAATGCTGTATAGACATTCTTTGCTTTCTGTGACAGCCACAGGCTGTGACCTTAGCCTAAGAGTCAATCATAATGTTCTTCAGGACCCTAGATGTTCTTGCATGTGATGCATCCATAAAATTAAGTTTCATGACCAGAAGAATTGTTAGTGATCAGCTTTTGTAATGTGATAGCAGCTGGATGAAACTCAGTTAAGAAGCAGGGGCTCACTGTGCTTTCTCAACATTTATAAACCTTTGGTTAGGGATACATTTCAGTTCTATATGTAAATAGCTGTAAAACTATGATCTGCAGAGTAGGATGAATAATTTAGATTACTTGATATAAGCTTTGGAATATCTTTTCCCATTTTCTGCTCTATGGTCAATTGTGGAGTAAAAAATGTTATTATTGCTGCTATTGTGGTTCAGCCATCACTGTGAAAAAACAAGTCAGCAGCATAATTTCTTTTATTTGTGATGGTGCTTCAACACTCCAGCATTCACCAGAAGGTGCAATAATGGGCACTGACAGCAGAGACTCTGAATATTTGACTGCTAAATCACATCACTGGAGTGATGAGATGAAGTTTACAACAGAGGAAATAACTACTTTTTGCAGCTACAATTTGGGGGTTTTTTTTACCAGCCTTATATTTTCTTGGTAGAAAAATGTCTTTTTAGACAGGAAATTATAGCCTGCAGAAAACATCTGCTAGTAAGTTGATTAATTAAAGACTACGTTCCATGAAAGCAGCTGCTGTGTCAGTCAGACTGGAAATGAGAGAATATAGAAAGTATGGCTGAAAGGCTGGGGGATATAGTAGATGGTAGATATAATTGATGATAGTAAAGGTTTTGGAGAGGCCTGGACCTACTTGAACAAGCCATGGTGTAGCAATAGGCCAAAAAAATTGGAGGCTCTTCATTCTTAGTAACCTGAGGAAGTTAACAGATCCAGCCACGAGGATCTGTGTTTTGCACCTTCTTGGGCACCAAATCTCAGAGTGTGATGCTGACACAGCCAATGCTGCCATCATGCTTGTGTCTTTGAACCACATGGTTCAAACTGTAGAAACAGCAGTGAGAATCTGGGCACCAGTGGCTGCATGGAACCTTAGCTGCTAATGTCATGGGTCAGGACAGATCTGCTTTAGAGATACAACCTAAACCAGAACTTGTGGGCTGTACAATCTGTCTGTTTGGGGCACTGTCTAATCACTGAACAGCCAGTGGCCATTTCCATTCCTACTAGCAGCTAACAGAGAACGGGAAAACACAGGATGCACTTTTTCTTCTCATTCATTTCCCTGTCTTGCCAGTCCTTTTACGCTTTAATTAGACTCAATAACATGTCCAAACAGCTCCTGAATGGGATATCTCACATGAGAAATTCACATTTGATGAAGTTATGCAAAAGGTAAGCCAGCAGGGAACTCCTGTCACAGTGACCATGGTCAGAGTACACTTTTTACTCCCACAGGAAGTAGGCAAAATCACAGTCTGAGCTGAGAAATCACACGGGAATTCCTCTTAATCAAAAATCAAGTTACATCACTGAGAATTTTGTAGCAGGGCACAGTTGCTCTTCCTACCCAATTCAGCATTAATCATTACATCTGCCTCAATAAAAATGATTGGTGTTTTGTCACCTCCTACACTTTAATGTTGTTGTGTGCTGTGTGGCCACTGTACATTTTTATTTGGGGCATATCTGAAGTATGTAAATTTGAAGAGGCTCACTCCAAGACAGAAATCAGCAATTAGGTAGTTAGGACATGTAGACAACTAAGTGTGCAACTTATTGCACAATAGCCAGGAAAATTAATACAAGAATATCACACTTATATAAATGTTATTGACATTTTAGCATACCCCAAATCTGTTGTAAAAGCATTGTACTAAATAATGAATAGAAACAGGAAAAGCGATCCTACCCTAAAGAATTTTCAGTCCACTGAGGAGAGATTGTAATATTAATAAATAACATTTTTCAGGTAAAACATACAATCATAACATTATTTTGAAAAACGCTTTTTTTATTATCATAATAGTAATGTTTTCTGTACTTGGGACCAGATCTGTTAATTGAACTGCATATCATAATGGTTACAGCCACAAAGTGAAGCCTTCAGGAATCATTCCAAACACCGGAGCCCTGAGAAATATTAAAATACTTCCTCCCAAAACAGGAAGGGAGGGGGAGGGCTGGATATCCATGTTAAGATTTCCCCAAGCTGCTTTCCTCCAACAAAAACATGACAATAGTGCCCTTGAAGTTTTGCAGGATTCTGGTAATTTTTAGAGTCCGTAAGTCAGCATACTTTTGGTCAAAATGTAACAGGCAAAATGGGAACCAAAGCAGCCACAGTATTGAAGGAAACATCAGAAACTAAAGTTGGAAAATAATTTTTCATTTCCAGGCCAAAAGAATACATAGCACAATCAAATAATGGATTTTCCATATTTGTATTGATGCAGCTGTATTTTAATGAACAGAACTGGTAATGAGCTAATGACTAAGAATGTGTCTCACAACCATCTGCTGTTCAAGCAGGGAATCTACCTCCAGGTGCAGCAAGATCCTCTCTTTTCTCTTGTGGTGGAACCTCTGGAGCTTAGAATAGATTTGCCCCTTGAGGACAGTCCACCTACTGGTGTTAGACTTAAGAACCTGAGATTTGTTGCTAAGCTTCCTGGGGTTACACTAAGGCCACAGAGGCTGTATGCCACATAGTGTTTTCTTAAAGGATTATTTTTGTGGCATTATTCCTGGTAAGTTTTCTGTCTTCCCTGCTACTATTATCTGTAAAGTTCTTTTTGTCCCTCTGTTGAAAACCTTGGTTCTGCAGATAACAGACACTTCACTTTTTCATTCTTCAAAGAAAGAACTGCCTAGTAGGAACTCCACATGTAGATATATCTTACACTCTCTCCACCCCTTTGTCAAGATTCACCTTTTTTCCCACTCACAAATCTCAGCCTTCAAAACTCTTCAAAAACTGGACAACTTTTTTTGTTGCTTCCTTTAAAAAAAAATATACTGAGTGAAAGAAATAGTTCTTTCCTCCTTACAGTCTGAAGCCTTCCTTATTCTCTTAACTACCCAATAGTTGGGCTATATGTATTCTATGTAACCAATACCAAGGATACAGCCAAAGACGCTCAGTTTATTAATTTTTTTTGCCTCCTTAAAGTGCCTCCCATCCAGGTAGTATCTCCCAGTTCTCACAGATGACCAAAGCAGCAGGTACCCGCTCTTCTGGAAAGGTGAGAATGGGTACAGAAGTATCAACAGCTCTGTTAGGAATCGGTTTCTGAAACTTGGGCAGAGTGGACAAAAAAGACAAATTTTTGTTGGCCAATGTGTATTTTATATTCTTTCACAGATGTTTAAATGATTGATACAAAGACTTCTAAATTCCATTAAGGCTTCCTCCTTCAGGGTAGAACTGCTGATCTTTAAAAGCAGGAGTCCCACTAAAGGCTAGAAAGTAAAAAAATTTACTATCTAAGGTAGAAATGTCCTAATTCAGTAGAAATAATTGTTATTTATATAAATTTTGAATTATTCCTTGTTTCTCTTCTGAGCATAACTAAATTACTCTGAAAAAGCTACAGGAGAAGAAAAAGCCCAATGAGAAATGCTTTCTCATTCAGCTGCAGTTTTAAAATGATCCTTCATTTCAGGTTTACAACAGCCAGAAATGTTGCAATATTGTGTTTTAAAATCTGTTATACTCTACACTAAACTTCTGACAGATTTCAAAGACTGCACAAATGGACTAGCATACTATCTATTGTCCTATAATCATGTTAGATACATCACGCATTACATATAACTTAGGGTCCTACAGAGATTTTAATCTCTTTTACCCCATCCCCAAGCACAGTGGCTGAATCAAGAGCACCCTGACCAAAGTCCATATGATACTCAGAAAATGCACCATACAGTCCCACAAGGGCCTCATGCTCTCATTCATTTCCTGCTTTATTGTGCTTTATTGTGCAGTCAAGGATCTGAACAGGTACTCTCTGCCAGCTGGAGACAGCTGTGATTCTGTGATGAATGAAGCAACCCGTACACTGTGGGAGCCTAAGTTTATAGCATGATACCCTCAGTTGGTGTAAATTAGCTGGAGCCCCTTAAACTTAATGGAGTAGTGCTGATTTACTGCCTGGGAAAATGGAGATCTGGGTTACTGTGGAGTGTGGTTCTCAGCAGCTCATTAATGAGATCTAATGGCATCATATTTTTATACCTCACAGAAACCAGATTGAACTCTCAGCCATTTAGCTGAGAGAAAAAGACCGTAAAGTGTTTTGCAATTCCTGTACTAACTTGTTGTCTATGGAACTGTTGATTCAAATTTGGATGCTACAGTTAAAGAAAGCCTGGTAATGTCAAATTCTGCATATTCATCCAGTTCTCAAGGGAGTTTAAAAAATGTACGTACTTTCAAGGACTTTCCACCTGCCAGTTGACAAGGTGATGATCAGTCAAAGGTTAGACTAGACCTTAGAGGTCTTTCACAACCTAAATGATTCTGTGACTCACAGCCAAAAAAATCCTTTCTCAAACAGGATACTTGAGGAAAAGATGTCAGCTGAATTTCTCTGGCTGATACATCGATATTTACTGGAATCCTTGTTCTCTTCAACCAGTTTATCATTCATCTTTAATGATTTGTCTGAAGATTGCTCAGCGCTATCCCAGCCATAAAGATTCTTCAGGTTATCTTATGCCCTGCAGGCCCTGTCATTATCCACTCTCCTGATTCCAAAGTACATTGGGAACGTCACAATTTGGCTCAAGGAAATGAATTGTTCATGAAACATTTTACCTCAAGAATTACTGCATTTGAAATCCTGTGCCAAACAGACAATTGTAGCAGGCTATTGTGAGTAAACTGCTAGGATGAGTACTGTATTGTTCTCTTCTCCAAATCCTTCGTGAATGCAAACCCAGAATCTGACATACTTCCAGCATCACAGTTTGAGTCCCTGAACAGATTGTTACTCTCAGAAGTGAAATCAAATACAATAAATTGAAAGTACTCCTGACTCCCTCTTACCCTGAGGCACACAAATGACAAGTGTGCACCTGCAGCGGGAGGCACTGATCACTCTTCTTTTTTCAGTTTTGTTTTTTGAAATGCCTTCTGCCTTTTCTCCCATATCTCTTCAGCCAAAAAATCTGAAGCTTTGTTTTTTTTTTAATAGCATTCAGTAGATAAAGATGGCTTTATGGCAGGAGGGAAGGCTGATAAACTGTCTCTTTCCACAACTGAAGATTCTGAAAATGTTGAAGAGTGGCCTCTATTATTTTTAGGTGTAGAGTGATGAAGGCACACCCTCCTGTGAATTATTTATTTCATACCATGAGACATCCTGAAAGAAAACCTTTTATTTTGAGAGCCTGAAATTCAGAGGGGAACATTATGCAAAAGTCCCCAAACTGCCTTTTTTTTCCCCAGCAATCGTGTCACTCTAGTAACAGATTCTCAGTGAGATGGTGAATGAGTTGTTACATATTTGGGTTATGTGCTGCAAGAAGGAGGAAGGGCCATATGGAGCCTCACGATAGCCAGCTCCTACAAGGGTACTTCAGCTTGGCTGCTGAATTGGTGGTACACATAGCAACTGACAGGATGGCACAGCAGGATAATGCAAGACATTGTGTTTCATTTTTCTGGACTGCTGCATGGTTTAGGTTTTACACACCTGGAGATATTTTACCAAACTGCTTTAGTGTTTTAAAACCATTTGGGAAAACTGTGTTCTCAATGCAACAGGTGAAAAATGACATAAGAAGGACAAGTCGCATTATCACAATTACATTCTGTAGTTATGATTCCAGATGCGCCTGGAAAACTACACCTCGCATCCAGGGAGCAGCCCTTGGGTATAAATCAGTTGTATCAGGCAAAGGCAAAGGCAAAGGCAAAGGCAAAGGCAAAGGCAAAGGCAAAGGCAAAGGCAAAGGCAAAGAAGGTTTCCCTTACCATTTCTCAATCAGTTGCAGCAGCAGCAGCAGGTTAACCGCTGTAGGAAAAAATTCAATTCGGTTGGCTTAGAAGAGGAATATGCTCTGCTTTCCATTTAAACTAATTCTTTAAAACACTTCATGCGACACCATTGCTGAGTACGGGAACACAGCATACTGTACATTTGAAAGTCATTGTCCTGTGTTGAAGTATATTCTATTACCATCTTCATGAGCTGTTGAAACCAGGTGGAGAAGTGTTCTTGCCTCTTCCCTCTGGACTGTCTTCTGTTAATGAGCCCATCAGTGCCTTGCCCATGACTCAGAGATAACTCCCTCCTGGACTATCTCCTGTTAATGAGCCCATCAGTGCCTTATCTCAGAACTCACCATCCCATTGTGAGATGCTCTGCCCAGAGGGAGGAACCAAGCATTCCAGCCTGGATATAAGCTGAGATTCTGAACACCACAGCAGTGCTTACTACTGGACTCCCAGAGGACAAGAGCTACTCATGGACCTTCAGACCCATTATTTCTACAGGATCACTGCTTCAACAGAACCACTCTGCTTGGACTGCAACCACCATAGGGTGTCAGGCTGTATTCTGACTTTGTCAGTGTTCTTGTACTACTGCATTTATGTATTTCTTTTAATTTTTTTTTCCTATTAAATTATAATTCTGACTTGTGATTTCCCACTGGCTTGATTTCAAACCAGTACAGTCATTTAGGCAGAAACAGAGCTGGCACCACTGTATGAGCACCAACAACAGAAGAATGCATGTACTGCAACACCTTCCCACTTATCATTTCTCTCAACATTGTTATTTCTATTTTCTCATGCCTAGGAATTCCAAACATTTAATCAAATTCCCTTGATTTTACAAATACAGAATACCAGCAAGACTTTTCTGCCCTCATAACTTCCTGTCAGTGGGTAGATTACAGACAAGAGTTAAAGCAGATGGACAAGGTCATCACATGAGGAGAAAATACCAGTTGTGCCAGGGCATATCAGAGATCTATCGCTGTCTGCTCCCTGGCAGTAGCCATCTGTGGGTGCCTAGGGAGAATTTAAGGACATCACAAAGTGATACTTTGACAGAACACTTTGACAGAATACTTTGTCACTTAATGCAGTCATCTTCCTTCACAACTGTCCTTCATGTTTGATTCTAAGAATTCATCTGGTCTCATTTGTGAGCCATAAAAACTTTAGCATACACAGTGTCTTTGTGTGAGGGGCTTCACAGATGATCTAGTTTTGGCTGGAGTAGAGTTGCTTTTCTTCACAGCAGCTAGCATGGGCCTGTGGTTTGGATGCTATCTGAAAACTGTGTTGGTAAAATGGAGATGTGTTCATTATTGCTGAGCAGAGCTTACACAGAGTCAAGGCCTTTTCTGCTCCTCACCCCATGCCATCAGAGAGCAGGCTGGGCATGCAGAAGGACAGCTGACCCCAGCTGACCACGGGGATACACCATACCATATGGTGTCACGCTCAGCATACAAAGCTGGGGCAAGGTTAACCAGGGAAGGCTGCAGCTTCAGGCTGTGCATTTCTCCACAGAAGCTGACAGGAGGGGATTAGTAACAGAGCAATTTAGATTTCTGAGCTTGGTGTGCTTGCACCCGGTGACCTGGCTCAGCCTTTGCTCAGCTGCATTGCCAACACACAGACCTGTCCCACAACTGAACCGTGCCAAGTCATGTCCAAAGCTGTCTGCTTCCTACCTATCCACACCTACAGATGTGCTTTCACTTACTGGTCACAGCTGAGGAGACTGCAAGCTCTTGCATTTTAATCGTCTTGCTGAATTCACTAAGGCAGGGAGCAAGGCTGTGTCTGGTCTCATCAGCATACTGAATATTACACTTATCACACAGAGAGCAGCAGTAACTCCAGGCTAATTAATTACCTAAGGTACTCCAGCTCTCAGAAACACGGTAAATAATTAATACAATTTAACATTACAGCTAACACAACAAATTAAAATAGAGAAACAAATCTTTTTTTTTTTTTTGATTCATTAGACAGGACACAAACTCTCCTGTGAACAGGCCTGATAAATGGAATTTCCCTTCAGGGCATTGCTGATGAAAAATGACAAGTGTAATATTTCTATCTAGTACTTTGCTGAAATTCTGTCAGCAAATCCCCAAACCTTGCAGTTACAAACTATTCTAAGGAAGATTTTATCCTTAAAGTCTCTTAGAAGATCCTTCCTTCCCAAAATATGTTGGGGTTCTGACTTTGTGGTGTTGTCCCTGGAAATGCTTAAAAACCACAAGGTATTGTTCCTCCCCAGGAGACCAAGTCTGGTCCATTAAAAATAAGATTTTGATCTCATAGGTAAATAGATGTGCTATGCAAGCATTATGCTGAAGTGCAGAGAATTTTTCAGCTGGACAGATATTTCATGCCATAAAGAACCAATGTTTCTATCCATCTAAACCCTCTGCCTATTTATACTTCAAATCATCATGGCATCCAGTCACAACAAATGGAAAAAAACCCACAAAACCCGTCTTTGTTTGTTAGTCATCATTACCAGCATGTACGAGCCATCAGATCCTGTTTGCATTGCTCATGCAAGCACCCTCTGCAGCTCCCAGGGTACTGCATCTGCAGTCTGAAAGCGTAGTGCTCGCTTCGAGCTAGAGACAACATGTGGTGCTGAATGCTTAAAGGCTTTCTCCACTGGAAGTTTTTTTCAATAATTGTCTTCTGAGGTGGAACTCCACTGGAAGCTTGCATGGACAAAAGGCTAAAAGGGGACTTCTCTGTCAGTGACCTATTAACATCTATTAATACATGTCTTAGTATGCATTTCTTAAGTCTTACGCTGTCTGGGTATGAAGGCATCAGTTCATCTCAAATGGACTAAAAATCCATCATCCTGGACTCTTCCTCACTATAACTTGTTAGAACTGCAGCTAAAGCAGAGCTCCCTTCTAGTATGCACAATATCACAATGATTTACATGGATTGCTTCAGACACAGGATGAAGCTTGCAGAAGACTTGCTTCTTCTACCACAGCTGAGTATGTGGGGGTGCAGATTTAGCTTGCTTAAATCAAATCAAGGATGGACTGGCTCTATGTGCCTGAAATTCAGCTGAGGCTCAAGGAGCAGTTTAACCCACTTTCCATTACAACCTAACAGAGCACCTAAATTAGTCAGCTCATTCCACCATTCTAACCAAGTTTACAATCCTGTGGTCCTCCCTGGGCACCAAATTAGGGATCAAGTCATCCCTGCCCCTCCCGAGGAATACCTGGGGATACAGGCACCCAGGCTAGACCACGGCCCTCCAGAGAAACCTGAGAGCAGCGTTCCAGGCAGGATGTGGGTTGGTGATCCCATGGTGCTCCTCCCTGGGAAGCAAAGGTTGTAGTCTCATGTTGCTGGAGGGAGATAGTGGCAACAGCGTGAGGCAGGTTCTCCTCTGTTCGTGCCACAGGCCCTAGGGCCCCAAACTCCCCCTTTAGTGCCTTGTAACTTGGACACTTAAATCAAGCAGATTGATTTATGCCATCTGTGGTTAAATCTATCATGTGTGTGAGTTTCTTTAATTTATAAATAATGCTGCAGTCAAGTAAATGGTATTCCTCGTGTGCTGCTTCACTTACCAAATTGACTATAATGTCTTTTCTGTGCTTATTACAGTTTAGTCCCTCCAGACTTATGCCAGCCGAGGATGGGTATGCAATTGCTCACATTTGAGAAGAAAAAGAAAACCAGAAAAAAAAGAATAAAAAGAGAAAGTGCAAAGAATCTATGAACCAAAGACATATTGCTGGGTTAATTTAAGATCAAGATTTAGCTTAAAGCATAGTTCATGGCAAAACAAAACTAACTGCAGTTCATTATTTTCAGCACAAGGAAAACAGCAACCTAGGACATTGTAATGTATGCCAGGTTCCCTCCTATTCTCAGGGTAGCCAAGGGGCAACATATATTCCCCCCAAAATATATGTAAGGCACTGTTTGGAACGGAGTACCACAGGCTTCAGGATGGGCTGCAGCCACCAGCAGCAGACAGAGCAAGAGGGCTGGAGAGAGGCAAAGTAGTGGGAACCTCTGAACTGCCAGCACCTCAACCAACAGTTCTAAATGGTGGCCTAATTCTAAGAAAAATACTTTATGTGGAGTCCCATGCATATGTGGCAAGTTGAGAGCTGCCCTGTGATGCTTCATGACTACCATGCACTGTCTTGCCTCCAGCAGACTCTGTGAGAATGTTGTTCATCTCAATGGGGAGATATGGAGGAAGAGCCAGAACAACAAAAATAGCTCTGGCAGCCACCTCTGTGAAGGTTCAGAAAAGCAAATACTAGGAAAAAGTTCAGAGAGCAACTTTCTCTTTAAACATATCTCACCTTTTAAAAATTAGGCTTTCTCCTTAAGGTCTACAAAACCCACTATGGCCCTAGAAAAGGCGAGATAACTGATGAGCTCTGACTACTACTGGTTATCACAGGATCACAACGATTTCACTCCCACTGTAAGCCTTCTCCCACATGTGCATTAGTTACTTCACCTCTTGGTGTAAACTCCACTCTTAATTAATTTTGGATGAACCACATTGCCTTTTGTATTTCCTGGGGTTCTTCAGTAAGGATTGGTTTTGGTGCTTCTTCATCATCTTCCTTTTTCTTCAGTGTTCACTACCTCAGTAGCTCTTGGCCATAAACTATCATTGTTGTGCTGATGCCCTCCACTACTGAGCCCCTGGTGTACAGAGCCCAAGCAGCTTCTTGTCACCAGGTGTGGGCTTCCTTACTGTTTCCAGCCAGGAAAGACTGTAATCCAATGTTTCTTCCTAGTCTTGTTCTCTACTTCAAAGATACTGAAGATGCCACTGGTGGTGATGCACTTGTGTTAGTGGTGGTATGCTTGCTTACACTGTCCCCAGCAGTAGCTACAATCCTGAGTGCAACTTGTTGCCTTTACACCATAGAGTAGTAAACTATCACAGAATGGATAATTTTTTTCATTGAAAGTGTAAGGAAAACAATGCTGTGCTTAAACACATTCATCACTTAACTCTTCATCACTCTCCAGAGTCTTAGAGCAATTTGGCATGGTCTCTCCCTGTCGCCTTCCCTGCCTGACTTCCCATGAAATGTTTAAAGATTAATACACCTGTATATTTTGTTTTACATCAAGACTCCTTCTTTCCTTGCTTCCTCTGGTCCTTCTGATCTGCCAGTGTTCCCTACCATTTCACACTTACCTCCCTATTATGTCATTTACAATGGCATCCCACTTTTCACAGCTAAATTATGTCTGGCAGATTATTGAACCCCTTGACCTCACAGAGCCAAATTTTGCTGTGAAGATACATGTAAGAGCTGAAGTGATGAGCCAGTGGAGAATTAAGCTGGTAACAAAGTAAAACATTGGATGGAGGACAGTTAATGAAATAAGACATAACCTAATGCAGTTAGTGAAGCAGAATGGTGAAAAAGAATTCTCCTTCAGGACCCACTTGTCCTAGCAGAGGATTTTAACAAGTTACTGAGAAAGAAATCTGTTTTGAACATATTAAGGAAATCACTGAGTGAGAGGACACGAAAATGACTATTGGACCATATGGTCTCTGAGGCATGAAAATATCACACAAGCATGTGTGCCTGACCCATCACAAATGAATGACTAATCACAAGCCAAGGACCATGCTGGAAGGGACCTCCTGGCCATTAACTTCATCCCTGTGGTCCTGTAAGCGGCACCAAAATCCAAACAAAAAATGTAACATGCAGCATCATTACACTTTTACTGTGCTTTCCAGCTCCTCAAATAGATTTCAAACAGGGGTACTGACAATTTAGGCAAATCACTGTTTGCTACACTACCAGGAACCTACATTAGCTATTATTGGTTAGTTATGTATGGATTTTTTCTCCCAAATCTCCTTCATTTGTGAATGAACTGCATACTTCCCCAACTGCATTTCTCATTCCTCTGTTTGCTGCCTCAGTTCACCCAGTACCATCTTATTCTAGGAAATATTTTCCTTCCATCCTCTCTCTCCCTCCTTCCTCTCTCATTCCCTCCCGCCCTTCCTCCCTTCTCTCTCTCTCCTTTCCTACCTCCCTCCCTTCTTCCCTCATAATAGCTTAGTGCTAAGCCATCCTCACACTACGATGCTCTTACATTTTGAACATTAGCTTCAGCAAGCCCAGTTTGAGCTGCAGTGAAGCTTATATAATTTGGGCAACCATGTCTCACCACTTATGCCGTGCACTTGCACTTGCATCAGGGAAAAGCTCACCTATGCCTGATGTTTTCTTCTGATTTCCTGAGATCACTTATGATCAAATTAATGTAACTGTGAATCACCTTTCATTAATATTTTCTATTCTTCTATGGCTACTTAGAGACATAAACTGCAAGTCTGCTGATAGTGGTTTTTAAGCTATCTAGATCCTTTATTTCTGCAATGGTTATTCACAATAGCAATGACATGCCGTTTCTGCAGAATATTTTCTAAATATTTCTTCCAAGCAAATCTCAAAGGACCATCTTGTGTACTGAGGTCTTAGACGACACTGCAACACCAGTTTGACATAAAACATCTCACAACTAACCTGTCATTACAGCAAAATTAACATTCGTAATTGCAAAATTAACATTCATAATTACAAAACAGGGATTTGTGACCTTTTTTTAAAACAGCAGAGAACAGTGTGTTTTCTAAAAGAACCAATTTTCAGGATGACTTTTTAAGTAGTATTTGACAAAGGTAGTGATTAGCTTAAACAGGCACTTGTTACTCCAGCACATCTGAAAACCTTCAGCACTTTTGCAGCTCTATGTATTTCTTTCTCTTGCCACCCTTTGAGAGTAAGGTAAGGAATGAACTTGCTTTTCACCAGAAGTCAAAATCAAAGGAATATTTTCAAAGGTATATTCATTATTTCTTCAGAGGCAGTATCAGCAAAAGATCTTTTCTCTGTCTTGGTCACTGTCCAAACAATGACAATTTCTGAGCACAACAAAGAAAAACAGTTTTGGGTTTTGCATTGCATTGAGCAGAGAAGCACAGAGTTGAGAATTGAATTCTTCTCTATAAAACTTTAGCCTACAAATCAAGCCAGTGCAGTGCAGTGCAGTGTATGGCCTGAGCAGGAAAATAAAAGATAACCTGTCCAAATCACTAAGCTATCATATATTCATGGTATGCCCAAAATGCTCACTGCATTAAATTGGTTTGCAAATGGCACATGGTTAGGATAAGGATAGCAATCTTGCTGACAGATTTTCACACATATGCGTAAAATATGTGTGTATGCAAACATCCATACACAAAATCTGGCTAAAATCCAGACTTGCTAAAGCTTTTTTTGCCCCTGAACTGATTTGTTCTTTGGTATGCAGCTTTATAGATAGAGAGCTCTATTATAAATCTGTGTTAGTATTTAACTTAACCCAGAACTTAAAATCACAATTAGCTCTGAATCAAGCATCTCAGTAATGACTGAAATATTTTCTTTCACTGCACAAAGTTATCTAATTTCCTCTCAAAAGTTCAAGGAGCAGCTTTTCTATTTTGAGCCAACCTTTCTTGTGTGTAAGGAAACTCTAATAATTTTGCAGCACTTCAATTGGTATGCCAAAAGCACCCACTTTGCATTTTTTGAACTTCATCATGAGAGAGCACATTAAGCTCTCATAATGAAGCTAAGATGAGCCCTCAAGCATGCTGTGGATAGACAAGTCTTCATGACAAATATATATTATCTGACTCAGACGAATGCTTGTGTCACTGATTTTATAGGAAGAGATGCTGCTGTAGAGCAGGCAGACATGTGGGACCAAGGTAACAGAGCACAGATACAACAGGGGCAGAGAAGGAAGCAGGACATAAATGTCAGAAAAGCAGAGGCCATTCAGGTGCAGTCCCAAACTGACAGGGAGCAGGAGAATGAGAGGGAGAGGCAGGGGCAGAGGCAGAGGGAGAGATGTGACAAGCACACGCACGAAGCAAACAAAATTCCACAACAGCACATCCTTAAAAAACCCACTATGGATCATGGACTTGAAATTATGGGGTCAGAAAATTCATTTCAGGGAGTGTGGCACCCCTTTTCCCCATATTCAGGAGTAATGCTGGTATGAAGCTGGATATGTCTCTGAGTACACTCAGGTGGAGGATCTGGCAGATGCCAAGCTGTTCATTCAGATTTGGGAGATAGCATAGCATTAGACCTGCACACGAGGGTAATTCAGCTGCAAAGCAGCAGGTAAATATTCAGGAGAAAAGTAAGCTGTGTTAATTTACTATCACCAGTAGTGCTGGTATAAGAAAGGCTTAGGAGGGACAGTTACACCCAAGGAAACAAGAAGGAAGTATGGATAAAGTTATTACAATGTTTGTTAAGGGACAGAACTTGAAAAATATTATTACTGGATATACGTCTTGCATTAAGTCCTTTCTAAGTCTGTGTGATCCTGTCACAAGCAAAGGGCATGAATGAATTGGGTTTTTTCCTGGTTGCTAGCTGGTTTCAGTAAAGACGAAGTAAAGAACTAGCAGTTTTCAGCCCAGTGTATGACAGAATGCATAAATCAAAACAAAATTCCATCCAGAGGTCATGACACATGTATCTATCATTTTGTTACGTAACTGAGTCCAACATAACTCACTATTACGATATGAAAAGGGATCCAAGGTTAAATGTACCTCTTTATTTTGCACCCTTTTTTTTTTTTTTTTCTGGGCAAGGTGGAGTGGGACAGAGGGGACTTGGTTGATTGGTTGGTTGGTTGGTTGGTTGGTTGGTTGGTTGGTTGGTTGGTTGGTTGGTTGGTTGGTTGGTTGGTTGGAGCTTTTTGTTTGCTGTTTTTCAAGATCCTGATTTTCGGATCACCATAAACTACATCACATGGAGGTTTATGTTCCTGGTGTCTGGTTTTTGCTGGGGGTGGGATGTGAACAGGGTAAAAAGGAG
Organism: Vireo altiloquus; assembly: GCA_013396875.1. NCBI lineage: Eukaryota > Metazoa > Chordata > Aves > Passeriformes > Vireonidae > Vireo > Vireo altiloquus. The sequence goes on from VZRF01004522.1 coordinate 73,635, forward strand.
GCAGTGGTGACTGGAACAGTGCCAGAATTATACCATTTACAAACTCAGTAGGCTCTTGGCAACTCATGATTGATGTCCAGCCCACAAATTATCCTGAAATCTGAAAAGAGAATGCATGTCCTGCTGCTTAGTGTGCCAGGAAGGGCTGTGTGGGCTTGAGGGACTGCTGTTCCTTAGGACACACCTTAATCTGTGGCTTCCATTTTGTGACTTTATTGCTGTTGATTTTTAGATTTTCTTTATAAGTATGGTGGCATTATTGTTTTGCAAGTTCCTCACACATTAAAAAAGCACTGTATTACTACATGCTGCCAGGCAAAAGTGGCTCTATCATACATAAAGAAACAGCAAAACAAACAAAATACCACAGAAGTGTAAATTCCCGGGAGAAAGAGGAAGTGGAAACACTGCATAAACATACCACTACTTCCTCCCTTTTGGTGGTATGAAAAGGATTCTCAAAGCAAAACTGGCAACTCTGTCAGCAAGAGAACTGTTTATTCCCATGAATCTGTAATGCTCAGAAAACATAGAGCCTGTTGATTGCACAAGTCACTCCTCCCATTCCTGTAGCAATGTGCTATTTTCATGACTTGGTCTCTGCTTCCAGCATATTTCCCATTTCTCTACATATAGTTGATATTCATTCCCATTCATTCAGTAAAATTCATTCTTGCTGCTGCTCTTGTGTGTTTTTTATGTTTGTTTGTGTTCACTGCGGGGCTGGCACCAGTTGCCTGCATCTGAGGAGGTGCTAATGTTTATGACTGAGCCACCAGATACAGTAAGGAAGACCCAGTGGAAAGCCCAGCAATATGAAAAAGAGAAAACATCATTTTATTCTTCTCCTGCTTGTTTCCAGGATAAATCACTTTGTTCTTCAACATCCCATCTGTGAAAAAGGGCTACGAACTCACTAACCTAGAGGAATATGGTACTGGATTTTTGTGGGTGTCACATTTTCCTTTGTGTTTGTAATACATTGGCTTGCTGAAGCACATAAACACTGTGGGTTTCTCTGTTTAAAAATATTGTAATTTACAACAATAAGCAGAAGTTCACTGGGAGAGGAATGCGGTAGCATAGAGTGGCAGAGGTGGAAACAGATAGCAACAAGGACACACTTGCTGGAGTCTAGGAAAAGCTTGGGAACTTTTCCTGCTCCTTTGGGTGTTTTGTTTTACCCTCAGAGCTCCTCAAAAAAAGACTTGGCCTGCAAACCAAGCTCGTGGGAGCATTTGCCCCAACTTCTGGATGAGCTGAGAACACCAAAGAAATGAGGAGATGGTTGTTTAGTGTACCACAGAATGTGTAGTTGTAGTTTTTAGGTTTTGCTATATATATTATATAGAGCCAAAATGGAGATTCTAGGGTGTCAGCTCCTTCTTCTTCATCTTCTTCTCTCTTCTCCTTCTCTTCCCTTTTTTCTCTGACATGAGTTCCTGTGACTTGTTAATTGGTAGATAGAATTTAGTGTAGAGGAGACATGTCAATAAGGTTGATATTTACTGGTTTTGGAAACAAAATAAGATACGTAAAGTTTTCTAACTGGTTGATAATAGATATAAAAGCTACCTGCTTCGGGTAGCCATTGCCATTCTGTCCTCGTGTTCCTGGAGGTCACAGCACAGTCTGTGCCTCTGAAACTTTGATAAGAACGAAAAATAAGCTTTGAAACAGCAGAAAGAAGCCTCATTTCATCTTTTCAGGACACGGGACACTGAAACAAGGAACACAGCCCGGCCAAATGTCAGGGTCCAAAGAAGGACACCTCACTCCTGTGACAACACTGATAAACAACAGCAGTGGGAGTGCATGTGATTCATCTTGGGTCTCTGGTACGCTGCTGCAGTAGGCTGGTACAGCCCTTGGACATACATCAGTGCTGCTGCCCTAGATGACACAGCCTAAATACTCAGGTGGCAAGACGACAACCTCAGTCTGTCCCTCTGCCTCATGTCGACGTGTGTAGCTGGCACTCTGTGTTCTTCTCCCTTCCAGACGAAGGCAACACTGATGCATGAAGAAGGGGGTTGCACAGGCATGTGAGCTCTTCCCTGAAAGCAGGAAGAGGTAGAGTAGGTGATGCTGATAATCCCATCCCTCACTTACCCTCTCTTCCCACTTACTCATCTTTTCTAAACATCATCTGTGTGGCTGAGACAGATGGGTTGGCAAGTGAGGGAAAAAGAAAACCAAACAAGCAGAAATAGAGTAAGCAATGAGCAGTCAAGCACTTGTTCAGCAACGGCTTGGCATTCTGATGGCTGAGAAATTCTGTCAGGGTGGTAGGCAGCAAAGACACCTGAAATTACAGAGTAGAAAGGATCCTCTTGCTCACCTGCTTGCATTAGAATCTAACTAATTGAACTGAGCACAGACAAAGCATAGAGTGAATGTAGTTTCAGCTCTGTGCAGATCTGGTATGTTGGAAAAGCTCTAACTCAGGATTTTTAAAAAAAGTTATTCTATTTTCTTTTTTTTGGACAATCACTCTTTACAAAGTACTGGTATGTGGAGAGGCAGAAAGAACAGAATCTTAATTCTCTTACTTGCTGAGTCACCCCTTACAGTTTTAGCAGATATTGCAATCAATCAGTCTACCTTCAGCCCTATAATGCTTCTTGAGTGCCTTAAAATGATAAGCAGGACATAATTATTAGCCTTCTAATAATCACCATTAACCGTATTTTCCACATGGTCAACTTAGTTTCAGAAATCACTGAATGTTAAGGAAAGAGCCTGGCTGGACCCTTTGAAACATGCAGAATGGCAAAATTACTGAATGAAGTTCTGGGGCTATTGCTCAAGTAAGTCAGAAAAAATTATCTTTATAGGCCCTTCCTGACCTTAAAAAGCAACTAATCTATTAAAAGTTCCTCATGAGGTAGGAATTAATCCACTGAGGCCTTACAGGGTCATATAAATTCTTGAAATTCATTTTAATTTTAAAATTGTCTTATTTTTAAACCAAGACAAAGCACATATAGTCAATTTTGAAGCTGATTCACTCAGTGAAAGGGCATTACAACTATGAAGTCCCCTATCCTGGAAAAGTCAGTACTTCTAAAAATGATGGTTTACAAATACTCATCTTCTCATGACTGTCTTCCATTTTAATTATAGTTTTCTCTTGTGAAAATCCTGTTATCAGGAAACTGATACCCAGAGGACCATCCAGTTGATTGGACAGCATCCTCAATTGTTATTGATTGCTAAGTTTTCACTTTTCTTCTTCTATCCGTAGAATCATACAATAGCTCAAGTTGGAAGGGATTCATAAGAATCACTAAATCCCAATCCCTGCTCCTCACAGGACTACCTGAAACTGAAATCGTATGACTAAGAGCATTGTCCAGACAGTGATGCCTTAGGTTTTAACTCCTATATTTTTCAAATCCTGTACTGCTAGTGTAACTCTGAAGTTTCCTGTAGCTCGTTAAGTGCTGTTCTCTCATGCTAAGAAAGACATAACAAAGCCTCTCTAGTTTGCTCTCCAAGGACACCCAGACCATCCTAGGCCCAAAAGTGTAAACCAACATCTTGGGGAGAGGGGGGCAAGCTTGGGGAAATTACATCATTGGCTGGGTTCTGGTTAGTGAATTTATGCTGATATAAAAGTGTGAAGAACTCGTGACCTGTCACCCATTTTGGGATCCACTGAAACAGAACCCTCTAAACCCCAAAAGTGTACATCTGAAAGCCTTTCAAATAAATACCACCTTTTTTTCCTTTATTCCTGTCTAGTGTCTGTTTCTAGGTAGCCATTTAAGGCATCACAGTCCTTGAATTCTGGCAGTCTTGGTGCTGTGACCTCATCGAATCGTTGGGAGCATGATTCAATCACTGACCACTATCCCCGTGAAGAACCTTTTCCCAGTGTCCAGTCTGAACATCCCCTGATGCAGCTTCATTCCATTTCCCTGTGTCCTATCACTGGCCACCAGAGAGAGGAGATCAGCACCTCTCACTCCTCTGCCCACCTTGAGGAAGTTGTAGGTTGACCTGAGGTCACCTCAGCCTTCTCCGAGCTGAGGAAACCAAGTGGCCTCAGTCTTGCTATTGAGGACTTTAACCATCTTGGTCACACTCCTCTGGACACTCTAGTAGTTCAATGTCCTTGTCCTGTGGCACCCAAAATAGCCCCCAGCACTCGAGGTGAGGCTGCCCCAGTGCAGAGCAGAGGGGACAATTCCCTCCCTTGCCTGGCTGGCGATGCTGTGCCTGATGCACCCCAGGACTGGGCTGGCCCTCCTGGCTGCCAGGGCACTGCTGACTCATGTTCAACTTGCCATCAACCCAAACCTCCAGATCTCTTTCCCCAAGCCTCTTGTCCTCCAGTCTGCATGGACATCCAGGGGTACCCCATCCCAGTTGGAGATGGTTGGTAGTTGCCCAAATCTCTAATCTACCCACATCTCTCTACAGAGCCTTTCTACGCTCAAGGGAGTCCACAACTTTTCCTAGTACAGTATCATCACCACACTTACTTCATGTGCATTTGATCCCTGCATCTAGATCATTTACAAAAACATTATAGAGCACTGGCCCTAAAACTGAACCCTGAGGAACCTCTGGTCCCTGGCTGCCACCCTGATGTAACATCATTTACCAAAACCCTTTAAACCCAACCCATCAGCCACACATCATATTATGGAGTCAACTAGCTGTGTGCCAGGCAGTTTATCCAGCAGGGTACTGTGGCAGACAGTACCAAACGCCCTGCTAAAATAAAAACCAATCCACATCTACTGACTTCCCTTGGTTACTTAGATGGGTTAATTCAATATAAAAGAAAATTAAACGGGGCTTTTCCCTTTTGAACCCCTGCTGGCTGTGACCAATGACTGCATTGTCTCCTAAATGTTTTTCAGTAACTCCCAGAAAAATCTTCTCTATAATTTTACCAGGTGCTGCAGTGAAAATGACAGACCCACAATTTCCAGTTGTGGGAAAGTTATCTTTCTTGAAAACTGGGACAAATTTTGCCAGGTTCCAGCTTACTAGGACATCTCCAGATTCACAAGACAAATGAAATATAACGGAGAGAGGGCCTACTGAGTACATCAGCCAGTTCTTTCATGGAAAGGATCCTATCTGGTTACATACACCTCTGTGCATCCAACTGAAACAGCAAGTCTCAAGCAATTTCAGGATTGCCTAGGAGTCTCTCATTCCCCAAGTGTCAGCCTTCCAACACTGAGCTCCAAGGATCCCAGCCCACCATTGATGTTGAAGATAGAGGTGAAGTTGGCAACATTCTCTACCATGTCTGCAATCCGATTTGTACCTCATCAAGCAATGGACCAGTGTTATCTCTGATCCTTATTTTGCTATTAACATATAAAAACCAAAAAAGCTATTTTTGCTTTCCTTCACAGCTTGTCCTGGACAGCTTGAAACCTGTCTGAGTTTTGGTCAAACAAATTTTCTCTCCACAGAGATGAGCAGTATCTCTGTCATGCTCCCATGTCACCTTGCTTCCAGTGTTCATACACCTTCCTTCTCCATCTAAGTTCACTGCTGAGCCAAGCCAATCTTCTGCCCCATTGATTTGGCTTTCAACACTTTGTGTTGGGCTGCTCTTACGCTCTTAAAAGACAGCTCCTGAAAAGGGACAAGCATATCTGGACTCAAATAACTTAGAAAAAAAAAAAATTCTCAAGTGACTTTACAAACTAGCTCTTTAAGCAGCTCATAGTCTGCTCTTGCTGATATGAGATGTTGTGCAATTCTCACTAATGACATTTATGAAGAAAAGCAGCAGTTAATAAGGTAGATAAGGGAAAAAAAGTGGGTACTTTCTGGTCACTTCATTTTCTTATCTATCTAGACCAAGGACTTAGCAGCTCAGAACCAACTCCCACCCCAAATAAAGAACATATATGAAGCAATTTTATTTCAGCTATTTTGTCAGTTAGAGACAAGTTTGAGCAGAGTGCAGCAGGTTCCCCAGAGCTCTGTTCCCAAGAATATTTAGGTCAAAGAGATTAGTCTGAGCAGACAGAAGCTAGTGATCTTCCTTGCTTTGCTTAGTAATGATGTCCAAGATCTGAGTCCTTGTGCATGAGGAGCTGGTGCCTAACAGTCATGAAGCCCACCCTGTCAAAGCTCCTGCTACGGCAGTGTAGTGTAAGAAATTATCTTGAATAGAGAGCAATAAGCCTTACTGGATACTTCTCAGAAATGAGACCAGGAAGCCTTACAAAAAGACAAATTAAATACCAGAAGAGGCTGGCATGAGAAATATGGTTACAGTCTATCTTGGACCTTGATAAAGAAATATTCAAGAATTTTTGTACTAAAATGATGGCATTGCGAACTACCCTTTTTCTTACGTCTGATATAGTTTGCTGAGGGGAAAGGAAGACCCTTGAAACTGGACAGGAATTTGCATTACGGTTGCTATACAAAGGACTCATGGTTTAATGCTCAAAGCAAACTGCGAATCAGGTTGGTATCTCCAAGGAGGTATTGACAATCCCTATTAATAGGGGCCTTGCCTCTTTTGCATCAAGAAAGAGAATGGGCAGTGGAGACAAATTCACTTTCAAGCAGAGTAAAATATGAATTACAAATAATTCAGGCCTTAAAGAGTGTGACTCAAAGAAAGCTAGAATCATTCTGTGTGATCCACTCACTAGAATACAGCCTGAGAACAAAAGTATTGCAAAAATGCTCAGCTGTGGCATCTTCTATTTTGTCAAGAACTAGTAAATATAAATGCAAAAGCTACAACTGGAGGTAGGGAAACAGGAAAAAAAAGGAGACATTCTCCTAGCAACAGCAATTGTTTCACATGGGTCACCATCAAAATGACAGTCTTGGGGTCTGCAGGTGCAAGAACATGAGACCAATGCAGAAGAACAGGAGTTTGAGGACAACAAAGTGAAAACACTGCTGCAGGGGCTCTGGGATTCACTGTCCCAGCAGCTTATGCGAAAGGGTAGGGAGCTGCAAGTGGAAGGCAGGCTATAGGATTGCAAATGGGAAGGCCTTCCACGACAGCCAGGTTGCTGCCAAAGCTAGTAGTTTTCCAGTGCCTTGTCCCTTCCTGCACTAGCCTGGATACAGGTGGAATAATGAGCTGCTTGGAAGTTATAAACCAGATGTTAAGAGCAATACACAAGGAACCAGTATTTTGTTGTGTGTATCCCCTGCTTTACAGGACCTCTAGTTTAGCTGAAGTGCTCCCAGTGACAAGGGGAAGTAACCTTTTTCTAGGATGCTCATTGTTACAGGAATTGCTGGTGCGAGCTCAACCAGAGCTGAAGATGAAACCTCCATTCAAACACAGGGGAAGGATCTCTCCTGTCCTTCTAGTTACCCACTGCAGCTTTGTACTACTCTAACATGGTCTGCAAGACAAACAAGAGTGGCCTTATGCTGTTTCTCAGCAGCTCATGACGAGTTTAAAGCTGGAAACCCCTGCCCGTGCCCCTGCCCTTCACTTCCACTGAGCCCAGCAGAGCATTAGACCTGCACTCCCAGAGCACGTCCAAAGCTTCCGGCACAGACTGCAACATTCCTCAGCTCCTAATCAAATGGAGGTATTACAACTGGGAATAAAATGAAATTTCTTTTATTTGCTCACCTTTTGAAAACATTTTAAGAGCTACTCCAGTGAGTTCCTACCCTTTATCTGCATATCAATTATTTCATTAAAGAAAACCAAGCTGTGCTATGCTCATGAGGATGAAAGAAATCTGTAACGTTCTCTCTCTCTACACCACTCATACATTTTTATTTGAGATTGTTTTTAATCCACATATACTTGAAATAGGAAAATGTGTGGGTTTTATTAGCAATAAAACTTCAGGGTTTTTTCCCCCCTACTGATTTTTCATAGATTTATGGATCCATAATCATTCACGTCACAGCCTAAGAGAAACGAGGTTTGAACAGGATAATAGCCCTTAAATCCCTTCCTCTAAGCACTCAGATCTTTGCTGTCAGCAAGATTAAAACGGTCAACAGCAGTCTTCATGTGTCTAGATCCCACACAGAGCTTTCACAACAACTGGAGTGGTGGCTGGCAGGGAGAAATATGCAGAACCACTGCTGTGCATGACACTGCTGAGATAAAGAGAGAAGAAAACCAGGTTGTCAGCTTTTGCAGTGTGGGAAAGGACTGGGATTAACTGTTTGATTGGGTGAATGCAAAGAGGAGAGAAGAGTAAAGAATAATATTATGTTGCAGTTTAACAGGCAGCAAGAGTTTCCTTTCCTAAAACGTGGATGCAGAGAGATGGAAGCACCAAGCATCCTCTTGCAGCCCGGCAAGGGGAAGGATAAGGAAGTCCTTCACGTAGACAACCAGAGTGGTTCCTCTGCCGGCACTCCCTTGAACGCCCAGCTGCGACTCGGACCTGAGGAGAATTACAACCATTATGTGGATGATGAAGATGAGGAAGATGAAGAGAAAGAACAAGGAAAATGGCCATGTGAAGATGCATTTAAGGGAGAAAGCAAGGCCTCATCATTTATTCCTTGTTCCCCTGCTCTTTCCTCTAGAGCCCCGGCCACAGCGTCTGCTCCATCCATGCTGAACATCAACGTTGGTGGCCAAAGTTACCGCCTCACCTACCAGGCAGTGGCCATCTATCCCAAGACCCGCCTGGGCCGCCTGGCCACCTCCACTGACCGTCGTTGCCAGCTGGGCCTGTGCGATGACTACACTGCCCAGGTCGATGAGTATTTCTTTGACCGGGACCCAGCTGTCTTCCAGCTGGTGTACAATTTCTATGCCTCGGGAGTGCTGCGGGTACGGGACGAGCTGTGCCCCCGTAGCTTCCTGGAGGAGCTGAGCTACTGGGGCGTGCGTCTCAAATACACACCCCGCTGCTGCCGCATCTGCTTCGAGGAGCGCCGGGATGAGCTGAGCGAGCAGCTGAAGGTCCAGCGGGAGCTGCGCTCCCAGGCAGAGGCTGAGGAGAATGAGCAGCTCTTCCACCACATGCGCTACTACGGCCCCCAGCGCTGGCGCCTCTGGAACCTCATGGAGAAGCCCTTCTCCTCTGTCACTGCCAAAGTGATGGCAGTGGCCTCCAGCTTCTTCGTGCTCATCTCTGTGGTGGCCCTGGCACTCAACACAGTAGAGGAGATGCAGCAGGTAGACTGGAAGAGTGGGGATAGCCGGCCCGTCTTGGAGCATGTTGAGACCTTGTGCATTGCATTCTTCACGCTGGAATACCTGCTGCGCTTGGTCTCCACCCCAGACCTGCGCCGCTTTGCCAGCAGTGCCCTCAACGCGGTAGACCTCATTGCCATCCTGCCCCTCTACCTGCAGCTGCTGCTCGAATGCTTTACTGACGACGACAAGCCCCGGGGCCGGGGCTCCCAACACGAGCACGATATTGAGAAGGTGGGACGGGTGAGCAAGGTAGGACAAGTGCTTCGCATCATGCGCCTCATGCGCATCTTCCGCATCCTCAAGCTGGCCCGCCACTCCACAGGGCTGCGTGCCTTTGGCTTTACCTTGCGCCAGTGCTACCAGCAGGTGGGCTGCCTTTTGCTCTTCATTGCTATGGGCATCTTTGCCTTCTCTGCCATGGTCTACACAGTGGAGCACGATGTCTCCAGTACCAACTTCACCAGCATTCCTCATGCTTGGTGGTGGGCTGCTGTAAGTAAACACATCTTACCTTGCTGGATAGCCAGAGACCCTCCCCTCCCTTTCCATTCCCTCTCCTCCCCTCCCCTCCCCTTCCTTGCTGGAGTTGTTGACAGTCTTGAAAACAACAGGCTCAGATCAGTGAACATCTGCTCTGAATTTTGAGCTTACAGGACATAAGCACACACACACACACATGCACTCACACATGCACTCATTCACCTCTCTGTAAACTCAAATCAAGGCTTAATTAGGCAGGTAGTGCTGAAATTCCTGTATTGCCAAATGCAGAAAGTATTTTCACTTTTAAAGAAGAAGTGGGGCAAAGGACAGGAAAGGAAAGCATTTCCCCTTTTAATGCCATTGTCAGTGTTGCCAAAACAATAAGGAAAAAAATGCATGCATTAAGCTATCAAGTTAGAGATGGACACAGGGTTTTCATTCTTATTCTATTTGTAATCCTTCTGTGATCCATCATACAACTGCAAGATCACAAGACAGAGTTTATTAATTATAGTCATATAACTTAAACTTTAAGTGAAAGCTGTCCCAGATCTCTGGCTGTTAAAAATCCAGTAGGACCAACAGTTGTTTTACAAAGAGATTGTGTTTTGTTGTGCTGCAGAAGGTGTGCATATTTATAACTTCCTAGATGTAACTAGACATTGCAGATGCCAAGAGAAGGCACAGGACACATATCTTGGCCATCCATAACCCTAAAGCATGTCTTAGACTATTGTGACATGCATTTTGTTTTGCAGCAGCTGATGCTGGCCTCCACAGTCCAATTTTATGCGAGGTCCCAGGAGCACTTCTGACCCCTGGGCCTGGCTATGGGTCTGGCTCTGTCCCAGCCACTACCCTGGAGAAAGAAGCCCATGCAAATAGACTGGATAGAAGTTACAACATCTCATGCTGGTTGATCAGCAAAGATACTGGATGCACTGAGCTGCATATGTGGCCCACCAAACAGTAATCCAAACCCATCCAAGGTCACTTCTCCTGGCTAGACACCCCGGATCCCACGGTCTGCACCTCTGATTCAGCCATGGCCAATGAAGTGTGGTGGTTTACCACACATTTGCAGTGATTCAGCACATGGCAGGAAAAAAGCCTTACAGACAAGCATAGATGCACACATTTATATGTGCACATGCTCTTATGTAACTGTGCTGAATATCCTTTAAGCTGGGCCATGGAAGGATGGAAAAATCAGTGAAAAAAGGAAAGGGCCCCGAAATGTGAACATCACAATCATCTGTTAGTGACAGACACAGGCTATGAAAACACTGGTGATTCATACATTGCTAAAATATTTTTTTTTCTGAACGAGCAGGTTATATGCAAAATCTCTATGACTCATTTTTGCAAACTGGTGACACCACAACCATTTAGATATTCCTAAGAAACTTATATGACTAGGCGAAAAAAGCCTATGTCTTCAAAACGGGAGCTGTATCACTCACATTGCAATTCCAAAGCATAAAACACTTTTTAAAGCCTATTTGTTCTTTAAGACTGTAAATTAAAATATCTAGACCATTCAAATTTTATAAAAATCCAACCACATTCACCATCTCACACACACAGGAGAAGTACACCTCCTAAAATGTTACAGGCAATGTATGAGACTATGACAGTGGTACAGTACCTTATCACAGGATAATATTTTTGTCCTGGCTGGTAGAGATAAATATCTTGCCTTCATCTCAGTATTTATTTTTGGAGATATTTATCCTGTATTATCATTCAAATCCATTTCCATTAAACCAAATCACTAATCCTTTTTATTCCACAGAAAGTACCAGGTGCATCCTAAAAATGTGCTCACCAGTGCTGTCTCATGTATCCCAATGATTTCTTCATTTGAAATATTATTCTATTTAGCATGTTAGAGGATGGCAAAGTGTACACAGTGACCTTCTGAAGACTTATTTCAGTGAAAGTCCTACTGTCTATGGCTTATTTCTGTCAGAGTTTTAGGTTATGGTTTAACAGATACACACAGTATGTTGAGGCACTGTGAAAAAAACTAAATAAAATTCAAGGGCTGAATGAGACCCCTTACACAGACTAGAAAGTGATAGATGACAGAAACCTGCAAGTTTTATCTCCCAGAGAAAAGTAAGTTATATTTACTAAGTGTAAAAATTATAAAATATCAAGATATGTGCAGTAGAGCTACATAATTTAGGAGTTATCTTATGTTGACTATTTGGGAATTCACCCTTCATATGTAGCATCTCCATAATGAAACATTCATTAACTTTTGATCTGAATTTTACAATGAAGTTATTTCTGTACTTGGGTAGCACAGGATCAGTAATATAGATCCCTCATGTATCCATAGGCTAGAAAGAGAAAATTATATTGTCTGAGAAGAAAAATGTGAAGCTATGTCCACAATGAGATGGTGAAGTGTACAGGTTCATCTAAAACAAATATTCTAAACACCATCAGTCTCACAAAAAAACCCAAAATACATCAAACAACCAAAGCCAAAACATTTTAAACAACACCCAAATCCTTCTCAAAAGGGAATTCAGCAAAAATTACCCACCTGCATACTTATTTAGCACTATAACTATATATGTTGCAACCATACCCTGCAGGCAAAACCTTCTAGGCTACAGTTCCTTGTAGGTATGTAATCATTAAAGGGGATTTTATCTAGAAACTTCAAAGTCCTGGATCACTTCTTCCTATAATGCAAATATTATGAAAATTTATTTCATAATTAGCTGAAGGTTTTCATGTGTTTTTCATTAATTCCTAAAATATCTATGACAAACAAAGGTAAAACTCAAAATACAATGCACAGAACAAGTCTCAATATCAGCATACTGGATTTAGAAACAGGACATCTGTTCCAAGTGACATGATGAGGGAGCAGGATTGCAGCTATCAGTGGATTTGCACGGTCAGTGAGTCAGATCTCTCCTCTCTCTATAGCCAAACAAACTCACCTTCTGGACCGACTGGTGAGGAAACTGTCTGGGAATTCCCTCTGCAGGGCAAAAATCTAAAAATCTTCCTGAATGGTGTCAAACCATTGTCTTTACTTCATGAAAGTGATTTAAAATATTTTTTAAATTAAGGATATTTTGCATAAGGTAGATGGTACACAAAACAAAACAAAACAAAAGCAGCACAGAGTATTTCAGACTTACAATGCAAAGTACAAAAGAGCTAACTGTAACATTGTGAACATATCTGTTCAAGGATTTCTTCTCATCTAATAGGCTGTATGTTGGTTTGCCTCTCTGTATGTAGGTCAGCATCTCTACAGTGGGATATGGAGATATGTGTCCAGAAACTCACCTTGGTCGCCTGTTTGCTTTCCTCTGCATTGCTTTTGGAATAATCCTGAATGGCATGCCCATCTCCATCCTCTACAATAAATTCTCAGACTATTACAGCAAGCTGAAGGCCTATGAGTACACAGCTCTCAAGAAAGAAAGAGGGAAGCTTGACTTCACACGGAGGGCTATGAGGAAAATGTCTGAGTGCTGTGGTGAAGGTGCATCCCATCCTTTGTCACAGCAATGATAGTTGGTGCTTTGGATATTGGGAGGCAACCAAGAAGCTGGAGAAGAACGAAGAAAAACAGATCAGCCAAAAGATAAACAAAAAAGGCCAAAAGTAACAAAAGTAGATGGTGAAATCTGCTTTGAAGGGGATTGATTTCAAAATTAAAAAGGTTCAGATTACAAAAACAGATTTTTTAAAATTCTGATAGACTGTGAGAAGCACTTAAGTGCTCATCAACTCTCTGAAATTACCTCCTTCAGATTAAACACTCTAAATTAGTCCCACACAAAGACCTAACCCCCTGCTAGTTATTATATTGACCATAAAGACCTACCATAATTGTACAAAGGGAAAACAAATTGCTGTCGTTAAGGGTCAGCCACCTTACTGCTGTCAAGGCTGCCTCAAAAGTAAAACAAATAGAATATCCAATATACTGACTGCATCACTTAAATTGGTTTTGCACCAGCTTTCAAAAAGAGGAAAACGGCCTAGAACACTTATCTAAATACCAGCAGCAGCTAAACTCCTTAAGACGTCAGCCTCTGTTTCCATTGCCAGATAGCTACGCTTCATTGTTCCAATTTTATTTTTTAAATGCAGCCCTGAAAATTATTCCTATTTTCATGCCTAGTCAAGCAATGCACTCCTTTTAGCATTTCCCCCGCCCCAGCTCTATAACCATCTTTCAGTATGACAAGAACTAGTGAAGAATTCTGGAGTCTGAGTTGATAAATCTCATTGATCAATTCTGAAAACATTCCAAACCAAATCCTTTTTAGGTATAGGATTAAGTGATAATTTATTTTGCAGTATTTAATGTATCTACTGATTAAATTGTTAGAATAATAGACCTGCCATGGGACATAGGTGTTAAGGCAGTGTTTAAAAAATAATCAAAGGAAATATGCAATGGGTAGTAACTCATAAAGACTGTTCATACAAAGGATCTTACCAGCACTTAACTGTAACCAATTTTAAATATAATTTAAAATCAAGATTATTTGTCTGGTACATACAGCCATTAGAGACACAATCCTGACACTTAGCTCACCCCCAGGAGTACCTTACATCCTAAGATTACTGTCTTCTTGCACAGCTGGACGGGATTTCTCATGTGTCTAAACTCACCCCAAAACTTTAATAACAAATAAAACCAATAATAATTAAATGGAATTGCAGTTTAATGTATTGCTTCAGAGACTATCAGGAATATTCTTTTTCCATAAAAGCAGTCATATCAATTCAGAAACAGTAATCTGAATAACAGATTTGAAAGAAAAATTATTTTATTGATAATTAGAGGTAAAGTCCTTAAAGAAAAAGAGTCTAATAAAAAGGATCAATGTAACAGTAGATTGTTAACAGTAACAGAACAGATCAAGGTAACAATGCACTGATATGACCCATGGCTGCTACTCAGCAGCACTCCGATTGCAAAGCATCCTGATGACAGAAATGCATTTTAAAACTCTTGAACTCTCACGTTGTGTCTGTGCTGCCCTGATGAATGCAAATGGCTGCATTCAGATCTCAGGGCCACATGGGACACAATGGTGGGAGGCTCACTCTGGGACAGCTGAGGGTGAAAAAGTTCATTAATTTTGACACATCCATGCGAATTGTGTCAAGCACAGGGACATTTCTCCTTTCAATGGTGGGAAGGTAATTAGTAACCAACTTTCTCTTCTCATTCTCTACCTCCAGACAAATGTATCATAAGCCCATCTGTCATTTTAGGAATGAAAGCCAGAACACTGTGTGCTGATCAGCTCTGTTAAAAGCTAAACCATGTCTTAAAGGCACAGCTGAGCCCTGGGAGTCCAATGTTTGCTGTTCTGGACTGCACACAATGCAGCAGGCACAATCCTGGCACTCACTGAGAAGAATAGCTGCTTTGCTTTGGCTCTAGGGAATTTGCATAGCCCTTCTGCACAGCAACAAAAGGACAAGAAGCTTCCAGGAACCACAGGAAACCTCTTACTGCAGTTCAGTGAGGTGGCAAGTTACAAGCATGCAAAAACACAACTATGTTTTATTTTCAACATGCGAATTGAGTTAGATCCATTAAAAGAATTTAAAATCTGGTGATTACTGGATTTTCAAAAAAAGGGGACACTGTAAATCAATTTCTTTGCTGAAGGAATTCATACTTGCATGACCTTGCAGATGGGATACAGATGCTCAGCCTTGCATGGCAGGCGAAGCAGCTTCTTGCCACCTATAGAGCACTAACTCTGATGAGCCTGGAGCTTGTCACAGCCTCAGACCAAAGATCACTAGTCCTGTTTCCCACCCCGCTTGTCTCACCTGCAGGACCTATTCAAGCAGACATTTTTGAAGACATGTAATGACATAGGTTTTCCACACCAAACATGAGCAAACGATAAAGTAGCCTTATCTCTTAATATGGAGCCAGAATTGAATGTCCTTAGCAAATGCTTTATCTGTTCAATAAGATTTCAATGCACAAATCCCACAGTATTGCTCTAACTGTTCAAATGCAGCTTGGAGAGGGTCTCCTGCACCCCTCTAGTTGAATACGTTCCACTTCACACCAGGCAAATAACGGCTCACAAGGTGACAGTAATAGAAAGACCACACAGCTTTATGTTTCCAGCACTTAGCTGGGTGGAAAGGAGTGTGTCACAGGTTCTGCTTCATTAAAGAGCAATGAAAGTACCTTGACCAAGCAGCAAAGTCTTCCCAAACACTCAGTCTCCTTTGGCCCAAGCAATCTTTAGTTGATGGTTTTAGTTTGGAAGGAACCCAGAGTCTCCACACACTACAGCCACATGAAGGTAAAACTCCTACTTAAGAGTACCCCACAAGTTAAAGGTTATGGACCAAAACACTGCCAGACATAGAGCAGAATGATTTATGTCCCTTCGTACGCACAAGACATTGTGAGCAGTACCACCAGATCCCATTTGGGTACGCTGAGCACCAAGTCCATCAGCTTTGGGCAGCTCAGCTTACCGAGCAGCTGCTCAACTCTCTTTTTTCTCAATGCACTTTGCCCCCTCATCCTTCATCTAGACCCATCACTTACAGATACCTTGACTACACAGATCTTGACTACTCTGTGCTCTGACTCAGCACACAAACGTAACTCTTTGAGGGACAGATTCTCACTTGACTCTCAGAGCTCTGGCTAGGACTAGAGCTGATACAAGGTACACGGTAGAAGTGTGCAGTCCAGAGCACACACCTCTGGCAGTGAAACCCTAAGCACAAGACTAAACAAAGTTCCTGGGTTTTGCAATACCTGTCAGCCCTGCCCTGCTGCATTGAGGAGGTGAACGGGTGCTTAGTGGAGTAAAGCACTTTCCAGAAAATTTGAAGTTAGTGCTTGGTAAGATTTTTTCCCAAAGATTTGTCATTTTCTTCTCTGGATTATCTTATGTAGCTTTCTGCCTTTGTCTTAACTGTTCTTATTTTAGGGGTGACAAGCATAAGTCTGTGCATTTCAAGAGGAAAGATTATGCCTAAATTTGAGGCAACATTACAAGAGCCAGACAGTGCCTGGATTTCTCAAGGCTCTGTCAGTGCCAGCAGTTTCTATACTACCCATGTAGATGGGAACTAGCAAGGTCCTCCCATGGTCTCTCTTGCTTCTACCATACAAAGTGGACCTCCAGCCGGCTTAGAGAAGGAACAAGTTCATATTCCCCACAGAATAGACTTTTGAGAACCTGTAGAAGGCTGCGCAAACCTGTATCAGCTGGTTTTGAATGAAGATGAAGCTTTTTTGCCTTTTTTTTTTTGTTGACACAATGCTCCCCGCAGAGGACTCAGTTAATTTGTGCCACATCCATGAAGACTTTCAGCGGCCTCACTATCCCTAAATTACTCAAAGGAAACAGGCAAGTGGTAGACATGATGACATCCAAAAACAATGCAGGAGAGTCATGATTGTCTTGGTTACTTGAATTCCATAGGGCTTTGGCAATCAAAACGTTTCAAAACAACATATCAAGAGAAAACATGCTTAAACACAACAAAGATGGGCAATACTATCAAAGATGAAGTACACAGTCTTGCTTTATGAGATGCTAATTAGGCATTACTAAGGTTTTGGGGAAACAGGGTGGAGGATTCTCAAACCACTGAGAAATTAGGAATCTCTCTAAATACGGCCATGGTAAAGTCTTCTATTTTAACTAATTGCAGATATTAATGAGACCCAGAGGGAGAAGGAAAATGTATTCTGTCATTATGTTTCACTACACACTTAACACTTACACTGCCTCTGTAAGACAAAGAAACAGCCAGTTTATCTGGACTACTTCATTTTAGGAGAACCAAGCATTGTTTCTTCTACCTAACTTAGGACTGGGAATTATTGGGGGGGAAAAGGTATGAAAAAGAAAAGAAAAGTAAAAAGGAAAAAAAATAAAAAAAGAAAGGGGAAAAGAAAATTTTTTTAAAAACGTGTAGGGGTAGTAGAAATGTAGCATCTGTCCCTACATGAGAGAGTGGAAAGAATTCCAGTTAGGATATGCCCCTGCACAAATCCTGTCTTAGAAGAACATCACTTACTCAGTGTAGTTCAGGAGCTGTTTGCTTTTCTCATTCAGAAAGATAGCACTTAAAGGGGTGGCTACAGTATGCCACAGATTAATAGGCATCTGGTACTATTCCCAGGTTTCTAAAGCAAACACCAATATTCAATCTTTAAATATTGTAAGTTAAGTAAGTGATATTTTTAAAATATCATCTAGGAATATTTCAAGGTTTTTGATGAAACATAACTACAATCAGTAAGAGTAAGAAATAAAAATTGTCACCTTGCTTAAAAAATTCCTTCAACTATTTAGACCAATCGGGTTTTATGTCCTGCAAAAATATGCTTATCTACTATTACAAAACTTCTATTGACTTCTTTATGTGGTAGTATAAAAATTACATGCCTTTTGACTGTAATCCAGACCTTTATCTAGGACTAAAATAGGGAAAGGTCAGAGGTAGAAGTTTTTTATGTACTTAGGTAATTTAATGGAAATATGCTAAGAAAAATTAAAGCTTTCTACAAGTAAGTTCTGAGATAGAGATTATCAACGTTTTTAAACAAAACTTGTCAGAGTCTAGTTCTACTCTATAACTGCCATTCAAACTCCTAAAGTGGATTTGCTCGATTTGTAAGCAAAAGATCTTGACATCATTAATAACCAGATAAGCAAGTACCATACTTTAAAGGCAGTCGTTTGTCACCACTTAATAACTGTTCTTCAGGCCACCATGTTCACTTTTTCCTTCTTCAGTTCTGGCAGGGAATGGAGGGAAGATGACAGCACATGACAATGGACAAAAGAAAGAAAAAACCCCAAGCAGAAAAAACCCCAAGCAGAAAAAACCCCAAATCAGTACATTCCAGAAGTTCAGGAAAATTCAGGAAATCACACCTTCTGCTGTGATGGGGAGCCTCGTCAGGGCAGGGCAAAGTAGCTGGGTGAGTCTCCTTGTAGGAAGAATGGAACATTGTTCACTGCTGCCGCTCAGAGGTTACAGGCTGCCAGATTCCTCTTTTCCTTAAGATCTGGTGCCTGCTACCTGCCACGTCAGCCAGCTGTGCTGCATCCTCCTCAGACAGTCTACCAAAAGCCTGAAATCTTGTCACCAAGGGTAGAGTTCTTACAATAATGTAAAAATTCAAGCACTTTTAATTCTTTTGAAGAGATATAATTCAGACATACCTCAAATGTCTTTAATTAGTATTGCCTATTTTTTTTCACTGTCCATTAACAAAAGATAGGGAATTTGAAAGAGGCTCTAAGTATTTCTAAAAACCTATAAAAATTGAAAATGCCTACATAGAAAAATGGGTGGCATCAATTTGTAAAACGGCCTCTGAAAGCCTTTCAACTGTAAGAACAACTGCCTTGAAAATTGGTGTTATCGCCAGGCTGTGAAGATGACTTCATAGCAAGTGTTGGGGCAGCTGATGCTCTTCATCGCACCACAGCCTGGGAGCAGAAACTTTAATAACCACAACACACTGAACCAACTCTTATCTTATTAGTCTTTTCCACAAAAACTGTTTTCTCAGAGATGCTCATAATTTAGTCTATCATTTAAATTACAAACCCTGGTTTGGTTTTTTTCTTTTTGTTCGCTTTTTTTTTTGGGGGGGGTGTGGTGGTGATGGTTGGTTGGTTTGGTTTGGTTTTCTTTTTTTCCCCACAGGTATTTTATTTGTAACTGTTTTGCAAACAGATATAAACTTTTTTATGACTTCTTAATTCAATGCCTATAGCACCTGTTTACTATGCCTGTATACCAAGAGGTCCTGCAGACCTCTCCTGTATGCATTTTATTTTTGGTTTTAAATTCTAATAAAATATGTAATCCATGTAGACTCACTCTAGTTAGAGCACAAGGCCAACAAGATACCTGAATGACAGGCAGAACCAGCTCTGGGGAGGACAATGCAAAATAGAGAATCTGTAGGATTTTTGCCTTGTGTAAAGCATAAGTGTACCTGTAAGACACATTCTGATTGAAAGATACATAAATCCAGCAATTAAAATCATCTTCCATGAGAGCAGATGACAAGATGGTTAAATGCACTTGAACCAGTATGGCCCTTGACAAAACTTTGATATG
Organism: Vireo altiloquus; assembly: GCA_013396875.1. NCBI lineage: Eukaryota > Metazoa > Chordata > Aves > Passeriformes > Vireonidae > Vireo > Vireo altiloquus. The sequence goes on from VZRF01004522.1 coordinate 93,385, forward strand.
ACTACTGCAAGAGGAAAATCACAAAGATATACAGTGTTAAGTTGGGCATATGCAAGGATTACTGCTGATACCTGAGTATAACTCACATATTTTCCAGTTTTCCAGCTGTCAGTGACTTTCCCTTCCCTCAGTCCCTCCACATAGAACAGCTTGTAAATAATAACCCTACTGGCTTCTTCGATGCTACAGTAAAATGAGTTAGACCCTCTGTATAAATTTACAAGAAAAAAATAATGTCAAGGAAAACCTGAACTGCTGAAATGTAGAGTTGCAGGGATGAGAGAAAAGGTGGAGGACCCACTATGACAGATTAGTGTTTCTTAAATAGCAATGTTTTCCAGGAACGCTTGTTCCTCTTTACTAGATGCTTAACACAGGGTATTTACTGTTTATGGATCTTTACAAAAGGTTTCATACCCTAAAAGTCCAGGATCTTAAAACAAGATGCATAAAACCACAGAATAGTCTTTAAACAACAAAAAACTTACTAATGGAGAATGAAAGCTCAACTTACATAATGCAGCATGTACAGGAGAAACTCAATGCAAGAGTTTTAAGCCTCAAGCAGAAAACGAGGAAACTGATGGATGAATTATATGGTTAAGAGTAAATGAACTTCAGTGTTTTTACAAAGCAGCTGAACAATGTGGTACACACTGAGGCAAAATGGATGGGTTTTGGCAGTGATCTTGAACTTGACACTGCCAAATATCTAATGGGCTGTACAGATTTCTTCCAAGAAATCAGAAGGAAATGTGTCTTGATTAATGCAATGAACTCTTGCATGAATCTGTTTTAAAGATGTAAAAAATTTTAAAAAAAAACCCTACTTTTAATATTTGGCTATTACAATTTAGTTTTTTAAACGTAACACAGGAATAAAGAGAACACATGGTAGAACTCTGTAGGTACCAAGCGATGTGCATGCGTACATGGCCTTGGGTCCATGACAATCCATGACAATCTACAACCCAACTAGACCCAAGATGGACAAGACTAAGAAAGAAAGTCTCATAGCTTATGGGTCACAGTCTGCCTGCAATGTGTATACTGTCCCCAAATATTCCCCTTTTACTTCCAGCTAATCACTCTGTATTCTCTGCTGATCCCACTTTTTCCTCAGTTCTGCACTCAGAAACAAACTCAAAGTCATTGTGTACATTTTTTGCTTTTGAAGAAAAGGTAAGTTGGTGGAGTCAGTGGGAAAGCAAAACACTGCTTGCTCTTGGTAGATCCTGTTATCAGCAGCAAAGGGGAAGGCTTTGTTCTGCACAGAAGGTTCTTCTGCACCTTAAACCTAGAGCTACTAAGGTACAATGGTACCCATCTGTATGTCCCTATTTCCAAGGTAATGGAAAATACACTGTTACACACAAATATACATCCAAGGAAATGGATCTTCCTAAGAACAAAAAAAACCCCAATAATTACCACCTTTTCTGTCCTCACACTTACAGTGGTGGTTCACCCTCCAACTTCTGCTAAGTAAGGTGGGAGGTGTTGGCTCTGGTTGGTCTCAAGAGACAGGCATTTCACCTCGAGAAAATGGCTTTAAAACAAATGCCTCATATTTGCAGCCTTTCTTCTAAGCAAGTTGCAGACAAAAAAATTTACTTCTTGCCTGTGCACTTTCGTTGTCTTCTTGGCAATAAAAAAATTACTACCAGCTATCTTAAGATGTTGGCAATAATCTGAGCACTTTGGATAATCTAAAGCAGGCAAAAGAGTTCATATCGAACAAAATAAAAAGGACACACTTAAAAACCCCCAGATCTAAATAACCCCACTATTCTTCCAGAATCTTTCAAAAATTTACTTCTCAGCCTTCACACATCCATAGAGACCCATGGGAGACTGGGATAGATATTGCACTGCATTCAACTGGCTTCTTCATGGGGAAAAACCAGGCCAGTCCTTGACGCACCTTAAGCCATTGAAACAATCTTTTGTACTCCACGTAACCTGCTTTTCTTCTCCTTCCATTTAGGCTAGTTCAGAATTTGTTTTCAACTGACATTAAAGACACACCTTAACAGTAAAATTTATGTTGTATCTCAGGTAGGAAAATAGTGGCAACAATAGCATAACCTTAACTGATGTCTACTTAATGAAGAGTGGCATTTCTCAACTTGTGGTAAGGAAAACTAACAGTCACCCCAAATTACTACATGTAACTTAAAATAAATGATGTATGCATACTCAAAAATGCAAATACACTGCCTGGTACAGATCCAGATAAAGCAACCATAATTAAAGCACACAATCAAAGTATCAGATCAGATTCATGATAGCGCACGTGCTTACGTGGCTTTTGCTGTTCTGTTTATTAGCACCTTCTCTAACTATGACTTATTTTCCTTTCTCCCTGTAATCCTCTTGATTGGAAGTATGTCTGTGCCAGATTCTAAGTATTAGTTCCCCTTAATAACCCAAAAAATTGAGAAGGGCTGTACCAGATTTTTTTTCCACGCCGTTTTATTTTACTATTAATTACTCAGTCACAAATCTGTCACATATTTCAATCAGATTGGGTTTTTGGCAGCAACTGAGATTTCTTCAGAAACAGTTCACTACAGTTTAAATTCATTATCTGCTGCTAATTAAAATGATCTGTTTTATTGTCACAAAAGAAAATCCTGTTACAGAAACTAATGAGCTCCAATCTTCAGTAACTGAGAGGTTGTGTTTACAAGCAGGAACACTTAGGCCATTTCCATTCAGATGCTGGAATTAAGTACATTTTCAAGATGTGTATGTTTAAGTATAAATAGTTTAAAGCAGCGAAATGCACTGTTTCATCTTTATAAGTAATCTCTTGCTTCTCACTAGTCCTGTCTGGGGGCAATATTTCTTAGTTCACAAAAAATAGTAAGATATTTAAATAGGCAAGTTCATAAAAACAAATAAACCATAAATCAAAGTGTAATTTGTAGTTTACTTAGGTTACTTTGGGCAGTACATAAATGTTATAGTTAAGAAAATGGTTTCTAACATTGTTTGTTTGCATCTGTTGATTTACCAATACTTGGCTGACTGTGCTCCCCTCTAATTCCACCTAAGCTTATGAGTGGCTGTAAATGCTTAAAGGTTAATCCCAATTAGACCTGCTTGGCCCTGGCATTAAGTGTTCCTGCTTGTAAACACATCCTCTCAGTTACTGAAGATTGCAGCTCACTAGTGTCTGTAATAAGATTTTCTTTTGTGACAATTAACCAGATTGTTTCAATTAGCAACAGATAGTGAATTTAAACAGTAGTGAACTGTTATTAAGCAGTCCACGTTACTGCAAAAAAAGCCAACCTGAAAGAAACATGCAACAGATTTATGCCAATTAATTACAGAAGTACAGAATCACAGAATTAGTCAGTTTGGAAGGTACCAAAGTGGGTCATTTGGTCCAACCTTCCTGCTCACGCAAGGTCATCCTACAGCATACGGCACAGGATCGTGTCCAGAGAGTTCTGAAACATCCCCAGTGAGAGGAGACTCCACAACCTCTCTGAGTAAGCTTTTCCATTGCACAAACTCTTCCCTACATTCTGGTGGAACTTCTGTGCATTGGTTTCTGCCCATTGCCTCTTGTCCTATGGCTCAGCAACACCAAGAAGAGCCTGGATCCATCCTCCTGGCACCCTCTCTTCAGACACTTACAGGCATTCATGAGGTTCTGACTCAATCATCTCAAGGCTGAGCAGGCCCAGTTCCCCCAGCCCTTCCCCACTGGAGAGACACTCCAACTCCTTGATCAACTTTGTAGCTCCAATTAGTGGTAGAGCGAAATAGGGAGCACAAAAAAATCCCCTTCTCAATTTTCAGGTTATTGAGGCCAATAATCTAATGTTCAGAATCTGGCACAGACATACAGGAGCAACGAAATTAAGTCATAGCTAGAGAAGGTGCCGATAAACTGAATAGCCATGTAAGAATGTGCGCTTACAGGAATCTGATGCTTTGATTTTGTGTTTTAAAGTCAGGGCCATACAGGTGGTCCCTAGAGAACCAGAGTATTTTACCTCACACTAAACATTTAAGTCTGAGCCTCACACTGGGTAATGTGGTTGTGATGTGTGCTGAGCACTGCAGTTCCCAGTGGACTGCAGGAGTAGTGGTTTCATTAGGACCTCTGTCAGTAAATGTAGTAATTTAGGAGACTGATTTCAAGTATGTAAAACATGGGAACTTAAACCAGTTTACTTAACCACTGGCAACCAACCACTGGTAGCGGTACAGTACTTCACACTGAGGAAACTTATCCTAGGAGAAGTAAAGCCTCACTGTCTGCTATTACAACTGGAGCCACATCTTGTCAAACTAAGCAACAGTAAAGAGTACCTCCTACAACTGGAGATTTTATCAATCTGGTTTTCTGCTCGGGTCAGTCCATTAGCACCAGCAGGGTGGGTGTTCTGTGAATGCCTTATGAAGAGAGGTTTGGATTTTTTTTCTAAATGGAAAAAATAAAATATTGGCTTCATTTTTGTAGATGAAAACAGAGTACAGAAAAAATCAATAGGATACTAATTTGATATCATGCAGAAGTTAATTCATCCCTCCCCCATTACCACAAAGAAACCAAAAAAATCCCCAAATCCCTTGGGTTTATCAGGGTTTAGAAATGTTAAATTGCAGTCAGACAATCTGAGTGCAATAAAACCAAACCATGGTCCATTGAATCAGTCAGCTGTTCCTTCAGAACCTTCTCTGAAAAAAGTCAGAGACAGTATATTCACCCTGTTCTTGTTAGTTCCTAGGGATGATAGCCTCCATCACAGGGTAAGACTGTAACTTGAGTAGTCTTCCTGGTCATTTTTTGTTTTTAGGAAACCAGGAGGAAAGGGGATTAAGACAAATATATTTGCCCATACACCGTATGTCCAGAACAGATGCTTGTGTTTCTATGGTAACTATAACACATGCAAATCTTAACAAGATTTAAAACACTTCTGTGCAAGTTATCAGGAAAGACTGAACTCTTTGATTACGGGTTCAGAAATTTCCATTAGCTCTTAAATCTTGAGATTTCAATTTCTGAGAACAATCTTCTACTGCGCACAACAGAATGAGTACAAAACCAGGTTGTTTTAGAAATTATTTAATATACAAAAGCAAACACTGCTTCTTAAAACAATCATGATGCAAAATCTTATAAAATCTTCGCTGATTGCATTAATGTAAATAATCATGTTAGGTTCATTTACACTAGGAAGTCAATTTCTCCAGTAATGCTTCTATTCCTTTTACATTTTTATTCCGCTTCAGCTTTGGGATGAGCTTTTTTAGTCCTTTTTTGACTGTGCTTGCCACGTTTTCATTGCTGCTCCGGAGAAGGCTGCAAGACACAGGAAAAAAATGAAAGATATCAAAGGTCAGCATGCAGGTCATTGAAAAAGAAGCTGTCCATGTAAGAGAATATAATTCAAGCCAGATCCTATTACCTCCTATTATAAAAAGATGTAAAACATTCCAGAATATATGGAATACCAAGTCAACAGAACACAGCCAACAGATGATAAATCAGACTGCAAGGAAGTGCTGATCAGCTCAAAGCATGTTCAAATACTAGGTCAGACCAGGTCGTTAAGGATTTCCCCCAATCTGGGCTTCAAACCTGCCAGGTTGGAGACAGCCCAAACTCCCTGGGCCCAAGTCCCACTGCTGCACCATCCTCACAGCGTAAAGCTTTCTCCTTATCTCCAGCCTAAGCCTCTGTGTTCCAGCTTTCAGGTGTCACTACCTCTTGCTCTCTACTCATGCATGCACTGCTGTGAAGGGACCAGCCCCCGTTCACCCACCCTGTTGGTGCCAGAGATGCTGTTGGAGCCCATAAGCTGCCCCTTCTCCCAACCTTGGCGCCACAGCCTCTCCTTCCAGGCCAAGGGACACAACCCGTGATTATGCCAGTCACTCTTCATTGAACTCACTCTGATTGTAATTACCTTTCAATTACCTTTCTTGTAATGGGGCTCCTAAAACTGGATGCAGTGAAGTACATCTAATACACATCAAGTTCCTTCACTATTGCACTTTTGTGCTGCATTTAGTGAAGGACTATGTAGCCTTACTAGTTCTGTTCTCCTTTTAGATACTACTTATGGAAAACAAATAAGATTTCCCAGATAAATTCTCTTCCTGAGAAACTTAAGTAGTCTGCCTGATTGGGTTGGTTTTTTTTTTTTCATAAGCTGTATAATATTATCAGCTTAGCAGTGACTGTCCTCCTCCCTTTCTTCAGGTAACAGTGAAATGTTCTTGGGATTGAAATACAAGATCTGCAGAGTTAATTGAACACCTGATTTGCTACTTCAAAATGATGAGTAAACACTTCCTAGAAAAGTGTCCTCTACAGCCAGTATGTGCAAATCTGATCAGAATGACAAGTTTGACATACACATAAACTAAGACTGGAAACAAATTATAACACCCACGCGCTGGTATTGATGCTTTAGATTTTAACTTTTATTTTGTTTCAAATCCTGTACTGCCTAGTGTAACTCTGAAATTTCTTGTAGCTCGTTAACTACCGCTGTCTTATGCTAAGATAGACATAACAAAGCCTCTCTAGCTTGCTCCTCAAGGACACCCAGATCATCCGAGGCCCAAAGTGTAAACCTTCATCTTGGAGAAAGGGGGGACAAGCTTTGGGAAATTACATCGTTAGCTAAAGTTCTAATTGGCAAATTTATGCTGAGATACAAATGGACCAAACCTACAAAGGTGTGAAGAGCTCGTGACCTGTCATCCACCTTGGGATCCACTGGGGTAGGAGTCTCTAGACCCCCAGCACGTACCTTTGAAGGCCTTTCAAATAAATACCTCCTTTATTCCCTTATTCCTGTCTAGTCTCTATTTTTAAGTAGCCATTTAAGGCATCAGTATGAAGTAGGCTGCATGACACTTCAAGTCCTTACAATCCCTAGGATTATTCCAAGGGGCTCCCAAATTTGCATCTACCTAAAAGCTTGTTTCTTATCTACTTTTTAAACACAGATTAGACACGGCAAACTGAACTGAGTAAGACATAAAGGAATTAATGTAGCTTAAAATGCAATTTAAATTTTGTCTCCTTTAGGATGCCAAATCCCATGCTGGATGGTGACACTAAAGGCAGAAAAGCACTGGATGTCCACCTGACAACACCACTACTTTCAGCTACTTAATTCCCAGATTTATTTCTATGACTACGACTAACAACCTTTAGCTGCAAGTTGTGTCACACTTTTAGCTGTAATGGTACTATTTAATCAAGAGGCCTTCTTTAAAACAGAATTCAACACAGCTGAGGGTGGTATTTTCTCATCTCTTCTATGAGTCATGTACCCCTGATAAAAGCAAGAAAATCAAGAATCTTCCAAAGGATGTGCTGAACATATTGGTGACTAACATGGAGAGGTACATGTGTTTCACTCATCCCAAGAGACATGGAGCACACAGAGTAGCAAAGCCACTTGGAACAGCATTTCACTTATCTCTAAAAAGGAATGTCAATTTCTGACAGCTATACATGTAAAGTTGCTTTCAAACTCGTAGTAGCCACGGACAGTAAAGACATGGTTCTTAATACAGAATATCTGCATGTTTCATACTACAGCCAAAAGACCAACATAGTGCCAATTTTAAATCATTATTCTGTAAGTTCTTACAAGTTCTAGAAAGCCAGCACCTATGTATTTTGCAGATATAAAACATAACTCCCACAGATTACAGAAATAAAGTTGATAACACATCTGGTGAAGTACATTCTTATCCATTTTCTACCCTGACGCTTAACCATCATTTACATATTAAAAAATATACAGGAAAAGTCATATATATTAATTTAAATAGACAAGCATTTATGACATTCAAATACTTACAACACTTAATACACTAGTGTGAACTGTGAGCTTGCAGAAGGTCCTCTCCTTACCACTGGGGTCCTCAAGATAGTACCTAGTACCAGGCACCAGATATTTTTATAAAAATCAAAAGCAAGTAGGGGAAGGAAAGGAGAAGGTCCAGAGGATACCAGGTTACTAAGAAGCCAAGCACATGCAGTGACTGCTTATAACTGACAAATAAGCTTAAAGGACTAGGTAGCCAAAAATCTTCGAATGGACTCACTAAGTAATTCTGAGTTTCAGATCTGCACATATGTGACAGATGGCTTCCGAAAGCCAACAACAAAACAAATATCAATCATGGCTTTGGGAGGAAGTAGTGTTGTCTGAAAATTACCTCCGTCTGAGGATTTGAGAATCTTTATGACAAAAGAAGTATCTGGGTTTTTTAACTGAAAAGGCTTTTAAAAACTCAACAATTATTTTATGCAAAAAAACCCCTGCTGTTACTTTATACCAGACTAAATTAATCATTGCTGTATGATTTAGGTTATCTCTTGACTTCAGTCCATGCAGTTAAACAAAAATGCAATTAATTACTATGTGAGAGTGAGGTAAGCAGGTGTCACATGAAATGGAACGAAAGGGATGGTTTTATTTGTGTGTTCTCATCTGCCTAAACGAAAGGACATCATGCCTAAAAAGTCATCAAGAGAAGTTTAGTCTACGAAAGATTTAGATTTATGTGAAATAAACCAAAAACCTACCAAAAAAATTGCATCAAACAAACAATCATTCCTACAAAGTACTTTTTTCTCTCTTTCCTGTTATTTAAGTTTCAGTATGGGTGAAAATACTGCCAGTCTGGGAGATAAGATCCTCCGCTTGGTAACAAAGGACACTTGTCAAGGCCCCCCCTTTAGTGACATGAGTAATAGCAGAGAAGGACAAAGACTGCCATTCCTCACAGACGTTTTCACAAAATACACCACTACTGCGCTAGTTTCTTTAATAAGTAATTACTAGTTTCTTGTTTTATCTCTAAGTCTTCAACATCTATTAAAAGACTATTGCCACAGCGATCACTGAACAGTTATTAGTGTATAATACAGGGAAAAATCTAATAATTTACTTCATAACTTTATTTGGACAATCTCAACACCTTTGTACAAACACCAGCAATATCACATGTTAAATGAATCTATTCAGCCTCGACTTAAAGGAAAAACGTCCAAGCATTAATATTCAGTGAATAAGCCTTTGTAACAAAACTTCACTGAACATCTGTGCACAGGATCAGATAACTTAAAGGCATTAGGTGTATTTGCTGAATTCTAAAGACCTGTTATAAGAGGTAAAGAAAGAGTATTATCATTTAGGCAGCTGAACAATCTTAACAGCCAGATACATAAGTCTAGTAAGATGCTGCGTGAAGTGGTTTCGTATCTGGATTGCAACTATTCTTCTACTACCAGTTCTTCTTACTAGTGATCTGAGCGATAATGACTAAACAAAGTTAGAATTAAACGCATATTAACTAACAGAAGTAAAAATGCCTTTTGATTCACCTTGCAAAAGAGCATGAACACCAAAGTAGCCCTACTCTAAACTGATAAAGACCAGAGACAGAAAGAAAACAGCAAGGAATCTAAAGTAACTTTAGGAGATAGAAAGGTGGAGCTGAAAGAAGAGATCAAGGGATTTAATTTTCAAGATCATGTTGTCTATTTGAATTGCTTGCTGATTTTGGTTCAGCGAACGTCTTTATGAGGTGCCAGACGGGCAAGGCTGACACACGAGTTTCAGAACACAGACCACGCACTTCAGGTTATAGGACAAAACCTTGGGTTTCTATGACCTTATACTGACAGGTAGCTACAAAGAGAAAGCAGAGATGATTAACACTGTAGTTCACATTTGATAAAACAAAATGTTAACGTTAATCTGATCCTGGTGGGGTGGTTTTGATCTCATTAGTTGCATGGTTCACTGCTTCAAAATTATGAGCCAGTTAGCTCATCACAGGCCTTTGCATAGTCTATTATGTTCTCTTCCAAACACTTCTCTACTTCAGTATGAGAACGTCTTGGGCTTGCAATTAAGGCATCAACACAAAGAAGTAATTCACCAAAAACAAACAAAACAAAACAATTTCTGTATTTTTGTATGCTACCACCAGTCCCAGGTATTTTAAAGTTAATTGTTTTAATGAAGCTATTTGTGGACTCTTTTGAGAGTTTTGTGGCTGTAAAACAAGACATGGTAGGCACAACTTTAAAAATAATTTTGTTTAAAATATGCAATTTTCTGATACTGAGCTGCTTCCTTGTGCTACAAAAGATGGAGCTCAAGGAATAACCTATGGAAACTCTGGTTTGAATTTTTCTAATCCCTGTTTCACTCAAGACTTGCCAGTTGCATTCAAGATAGCACACGCTGAATGTCATTTTGTTGGTAGAAATTAAAATTTATGTTCTCTCAGCTGTTCAAGAAATTAACAATGTAATCTAATCAGAATTAGCCATGTGCCTTACTTACCAACAAAGAATAATAGCGCCGCGATTTATTTCTGCCCAGGTCTTCAGATTCTCAATACCAACACGTTCCACCAGTGTTCTTCCAAAGCAAACTGTAAAATAGGGGAAAGAAGCAGGGAAAGAAAAAAATGAGGCAATATCTTTCTACAAAAAAGCCTGTTTGAAGTTTTCTATGGCTGCAATTTAATCAAATTATATTTAGTCCCCCAAGTAGTCACAAAGTTCTGCTTTCTCAAACTAACTGACTGTTCGATGCGTTGCAGACCTTTATGGATATTAGACTGTTTCCAAGTACTGCATGGAATTTGTTAGACAACAGCAGCACTGTGTGACAGTTTACTATTATAAAGTATGCAAGCTTGTTTTTTTTTTTTAAAGGGTGTCAGAGCCTATTAATATCTTAGAGAAGGCATCCAGTCCAAAGACAGAACTTGGCAAGAATCGCAGAATCATTCTGGCTGAAAAGATCATTGTAAGCAATATATGAAATACATACACACCTTTGCTGAAAAATGCTACATTTTTAAGCATCTGACTCTACGACTGAAGGAAAAGAATTTGAAAAGAAGTTACTTAAAATTTCAGAGGTAATCCTTCAGCAACGCAAAAATTTTGTCTTCTTCAGCTGCACTGATGCTCCAGGACTCTATTTCTTCAGTGGTTTTGAAAGCCTAGTTGACTTCACATTCATTACACTAATGACATATGCAAAACAAAGAGCCTGGGCTGACTTCAAGGTCTCAGCTGAATTTAAAGAAATGAACTTCATGGAAACAGTTCTTACAACCTGGCATAGTGGGCAAACTTACCAGTAAACAATGCAAAAAACTACATTCAACCCAAATAAATCCAGCCTCCAAACACTGAAGCTGTTTTTCACTCTCACTTTAAATCCTAATTCCACCTGAAGACAGGTCGGATTTTATACAACTTGTTCCCCACGTGATAACAATTTGCTTGGGGTTTAATGCCAATTTAATAAACTCAAAGCAACAATTCTGAACGGTACTTTTTGGAGGAAACCAAGGGGAACAGCATGTGAATAAACTGGAAGTGGTACAATTTTAATGGAAATAAATCCAGATTACTATCATCATTTCAGATAGGCAAGTCTCTGAAAGACACTCATAAAACTTTTCCTTTGCACATGTTCAATCATCTACTTGAGAAGCAGGAAAACAGTCTACTTTCAGAAACATTTAATAAAGCACAACTAACATTTTTGAAAGAAACACTGGCTACCTGAATGTTGCAAGAGGAAAAGAAATAAAAAGTTTAACAAGATCTGATAATTATATATAGAAAAAAAACCATTACACACAGAGAAATTCCCGCAGATTACACTTTGCCAACCACACACTTTCATTTTTTTAGCTATTTGTATGAGAAAAAGCAATCACTATTAGGATAGAGTGATAAACACAAAAGATTTTACAGTTACGTAATAAAGCAAGTTTAAAAGCTAAATTAAGATGAGAACATCTGCGCCCAATATCTGCCTTATGGAATGTAAACCAGCAAAGACGTCCTATTTTTGTGCACAAATTATTTTAGTAACAGTTACAAAGCATTAACCCAGCAGCACTAATGAACACAGTAAAGATTACAGCCTGGCTTATGAGCACTGTAAGAAAGACTTCACTGTTCTACTATTATCCTTAAACTATTAGTAAATTATTAAGTAATTTAGCAAAGCTATCAAGACATTTTAAGCACAGAAATGAACTCCGTCCCAAATACACATTAAAGTCCTGAAAAAAAAACCCCAACCACTGCTTGCATTGCAAAAAAAGCAAACATACCCTTGGCATTCTGTTTGTATAGCAACTCACAACAGCAAAAAGATAGAAACAATAATGTTACATTTTCCACATACTAGTACACCCAAAGAAATAAATGCAACAATCTTATTTGAGGTCAGAGAGCCAATTACTTTGAAGTCAATCTGATCAAATAAAGCTGTATTTCCAACATACCTTCTTTTCCACTCTCTCTCATTTTTTCATCTTGCTCTATTAACCACTTCAAAACTAGATGGCCTGCTGGATGTTCTGCAATGTGAAGCTTTAGGGGGAATAGAACAAAACCAAATTATTAACCAAAACAAAATTATTTAGTGATGTTGTTTCAAAATGCAGTTACATGTCTGGCCATAAATATTTCTGCTTGATTTATTCACTCTGCCATCACACTGATTCACTGAGTCAACCTATGCAAATATCTGTAAGTTTGAGGCAAGTTTCTGGCTACTCATTCAAATTGACCAGTTTATCTTCCCTGTAACATTTGACTTTCACTAATATAAACTGTATCAACCAATATTTCATTCACCCTTCAAAGGACTTCATTCTTAATATGCAGAATCTCCTGGTCTAACTTTCTCTGCCAGAACTTCCAGACTTTTCACATTTCCACACTTGAAAATTCACTACAGTATGGGTCACAGAAAGGCACAGAATACTCATGTAGTTCACGTAAAATTTTGTAAAACATGTATCAAAGAAGAGCAAAGACAGAGCTAAAACACCACAACTATGGAAATCTGGAGGATATCTATCTTAAATATAGTGTACACTGTTTTCTAGTCTATGGACACATATCTGATGAGCTTAATGAAGTACGGAAGGGGCAGTCTTTGAAGAGAAGGTCATACTGTGAAGACAAACAGCTCTTATCTAAGATTTTTCCTTGCATGGAGATATGCACACCTGAAAGGTAAGAGATCCCATCCCTCTCAGTGTAAACAGTCAAATGACCTACAAAACTCTGCTAAGTGCTTGACTGCACAGTGATATAACATTAGAAGAGAGACTATGTAACATGCTTGTCATCTACCATCCTACTAAGTGTTTAAAGCAGTTCTGGAGATTCAAGATTATGAAGCACCTTGCCCTACAACTCATACAAAATGGTGGTTCAAGCCACCATCACTCCAGATGCACTAATAATGAAATCAACAAATCAGAAAACAGGATCACATCTAATGTACAAGTGCTATCAGGGCAGTACACTGATGTCTTGTACAAAGGAAAACAAGACTAGACTTCATTTTAATAATACAGAAGATCTGAAAGACTTCAGCACCTCATCTTCTGTACATTACCTGTCCATCACGGCCTCCTGGAACCAGCTCTTCTGCTGCTAAATTAGCAATTGCATCTAGTGCGGGCTGGATGTCACCAAGAGCTGTTCTTAAAATATCAGCAACCAAGACAAAGGTAGCTTTGTCTATCACTACTTCTTGGGTATGCTCTTGCAAATATTCTAGCAAAGGTGAAGAAATGGCTTCCAGGAGTTCATGGTGACGGAGTTCAGTATTCTTCTTACTGATGAAAGAGACGTTACTCAGAAGATTTAAACCGTATGCACATCAAGTAACAAGAAATTTCAGAACGTCTGTGCTATTTGAGACATACAAATTACTGCTAGATTAAAATACAGGCATTATTATTCCCTCTGTTTCATGTACAGTTAAAGCCAGGTTGGACACAGAATTTAGGAACACATGGAGTGAGAAAGTGTTTAAAGCTGACTGCCTCAAAATCTCATAGAGTTTTTTCTTGTTAGTGACATTTACTGTTTCTTTTCATTCTGCTATCTCAACTACACAGATGTATTTTTTACGCAGCTTACTAGTCATCTAGAATTGCCCCTTCTTCAAAAGCTGAGAAGCATCAATGTCAATACCAGAGCCTGATATCAAAGGAACGATTTCCACTTTTATTGCTAGATTCTGATATACTCTTTTATGCTACCCAAAGCATCAGTAATGCATATTAGCAATTTTCTTCTATACTACATTTAGTACATGAGCTTACACACAGAGTATATCACAACATTTGCCCTTTACAAAAGGGGTAAACTGCTGATCTCCAGTATATTGCTGGTTACCAATCCCTACATAAGAAATTTAACAAAAACCCCAAGAAAAATAAAAGGACAGATTAACATATCTAATAATGCCTATGTATTACTTATACATATTTATTACATTACTTAGACTTATAATGAAGAAAAGTTGAAATTGAATCATGACAGAAAGTTGCATGAATTCTTCCGGACTCTAAGAAAAACAATTTAACCATCATATCTGAGTTACCTATAGGCATTTCCATCTCCCTGCTGCAGAAGTGTGATGATTTCTGGAACAAAATGTGCAGGATCTCTAGGACTTAGCAAGTACAACACAACCTTCTTTCCATATTTGTTGTTTATTATATCAGGCAAAGAAGCCTTTATTTCCTGTCAGAGTAAACAGACCGCAAGAAAACATTAATGAAATAACTACTCTTGGACACTGTCAGTATTAGAACTGTGAAAAAGTACCAGGAGAAACTTTAAATGACAGAGACATGCTATCTCTTGTTGGTAATGTCTCCATTTTTTTGGAGTTCTCATGAAAGAGAAGGATTTTGTGCTAAATCTGCCTGAATCCTTATACATGCCAAGTCCTCAATGTACAGTTCCAATCACATATGAAAGCTCAAAGCACCATACAGATACTTCGGTCCGGGATTAAAATTCCATGGAACCGAGAGATGAGAAGAAAAGGCCTGCCTCGAGAGGATTTAAAGAGCTTAAAACCTTCTTTTATCTACAGATGCTCAGCCATACTGCCAACCCACATAAATGATGAATTTTGTAATACTACAAAAAAACAAACAAACAAACCAAAAACTAACCCCAAACCAACAGAAGCACTCCCCAGAATAACAAAAATACAAAAAACACCCTTGCTTTTTCCCCCTTCCAGTCTTACTAGTTTTTTTTACCTTCCTAAAGCTAAATTTTTTTAATGGAAAAAATGATAATCTCTATAAGGTATTTTAGAAGTCTAACTGCTCTTTGAGATAATTTTAAAGATTTGTTTCCTCTACAGAATATGCTTCAGTATTTGATTTTAAGATGCCTGTACCTCTCATCTGCTACTAGTGTTCATTCACTATCTGAAGAGCTGGTTTTGACCCTAAGATTTTCTTTTTCCTTTATCTGCCATCCTTTCCCCATTCTCAGCCTCACAAAATCCCTGATGGTCCAACTGTGTATGTATGAAGGCCACTTCTTGTTATCCTTTTTCCAGACTGATGAGGTAGATGACCAAACAGTAAACATCCCATTACCTTAGATCATGGATTAATTCTTGACCTCAGATGATTGTGTAATTAAGTGACATATTGGAAGCTCAGCTAAAGACAAAGTATCTGAACCAATGAACACTTCAGAAAGCAGAGTACTTGTTACACAGTACAGAACAGCTCAAATATCTCATACTAGGACAGCTCAGATATGTCACAACTTACTTCCTTACACCTTTCCCAGAAGCTGTTCCATTCCAGACTGGGCTCTGGGAACCAAACCCAGCTGCAATCACAGCTGAAATACTCGAGGAACAAAAGCCACCTCCACACAAAGATGCTTTCATCTCTCCAGACCCATTAGAGAGGCACAGTCTACAGGCCAAATCTTCATGCTAGGGTACAAAATCCCAACTGCCCCCCATACAAAGTTGCTCAAGGGAAGAATTGCTCCCATTTCTCAGAACAAGCCTCAACAGAACAACTTTCTCCTCATATTCCTTCTCCACATGCAGAACATTTGCCTCACTTTATCTCCCTGCCACTTCCACTAAACCAGTCAGCCCTTACAGCTATAGCATGAGTACTACTGCGAGCAGATTACAACACGTAATGTTTTTTCTGCTTACAGGATGCAAATATTTTTGCCTGTAAAATCAGTGAGGTAACATCACCATTCTGAAGTTTTCCACCGATTTAATCTCTTGAGATACTAGCAGAGCTCAAACTTCTATGATAAAAGACACTGACTTTAAAGACACTCTAGTCACCGATTATCCAGAATGATCATGTACCAAAAAGGAAAATTTCAGCAAGCACTGAACCTAGCTTAAAAACTAATTCAAATAAATAATTAAAACAACATACGAAAGTGCCAAGGTCTGCTATGAAAAGAAAAAACTAATCATGACACATAAATATAAGGAACAGAAAAGATGGGAAGTATTCAAATAGTCTAAAAACGCAGATGGATTCCTACTTTCATCCTCACTGACAAACACACTGACACTATTTAATATATTATTTTAGGAAAAATTCAATTACTTACTGATATAATTAACTGCTTCACAAGTTTAGTGTCATCAATGCAATCAAATGCTGCCAGCAAGACCAGATGAGAAAATTCACCCTGCAAAGATAAGACATCAGAAACTGCATGCAACCAAGTTTTATGAATATACCAATTGACTTAGAATCAGTATTTCTGAGAGTTTCTTAAATGTAACACAACACGAAGCACAAGCAAATTCTGACTACTGTCATAGAATGAGAGAAGTCCAACATTTAGGTTTTCTATAAAACCAAGGCTTGTTAAGAGAAATACGTTGTTAAAACAAAGGTAGATCTTCCATTTCAAGTGGATATACTGCATTATCATATTCAAGCTATTAACCTAATCATACTGTATTATCAACATTAGAAATCACAGTATTTTTCCTACAGGAACATTATATACAGATTTTATTTCTATCGTAGATTTGCTTAAAACTGAACTAAGTCACATTCACTGTTTTTGGAGATCATATCTCTGCAATGAGCCATATGGTCTCTGCTTCTTTGTTGGAGATGAAGTCTCCAGCACACTCAAAAAGGCACAATGAAATTCACTTGTACGTCAGTGAGGCTCTACATCAAAGCGAAGCCAGATCTTCTGCACTCCAGTGTTGTGCCACTTCTTATTTACCCACTGTCTCATACTTCCATATAATATATAATTTATAAAATGGAACAACTCATTTATTCCAGTACTAGAAAATTATGGAGAGAAACATTACCTAGACCAGTGGCCCTCAAAGTGGGTTGCACAAAACAATCCACTGAGGTGCACAAAGCAAATATTCTTGGGACCATTAATAAACAAATAAAAATAGCCTCTGGTTATTTTTATCTCATCCTTTCATATTTTCTATTCCTGTGTATGTTTTATATACTATTACAGTAGTAAAGGTACGTAATGTATATGTAACTATATATATTGAGGATGCATGCCCAGAATGTGATCAAAAATGCTTGAAGGGCACCGATTGCAACCACAATAACTAAGATAGTAAACAAAAAAACCACAGCAACCAGGAAGGGAAGTTTAAAAAGCTCTTCTTTACAGCTGCAGTTTTGCTCAGCTCCATGAAATCTGGTTGGAACTGTTACTCTGCTGGTGCTTCAGTCTCCAAACACATATGTTATTCATTAAAAAATGAAACAGACTTCTTCCACTGTATGCTACTCCAGCATTAACTTATTTTGAAGCTTCCTGGCTTGAAAAAAATATTGAGCATCTTCTAAGAAATACACATGTTCAAAGAGCCTTTCCAATGGCATCTCCAACACATCTTGATTTTTCTTCCCCTTTATACAGGCTGTTTTACTCCCAACCAGGGAGAAATAACCAATGAGCCCTATGAAGATGCAATATAAAGTTGGAATCAACAACAGAAAAAGTAGAAAATAAACCAAGGAGTATCACGAACTCAGCCACTTTAACAAAGCATAACGAAGTTGTGGTGCCCACAACAAAGCTTCTTGGTGTGTCTCTAAATATTCCATACAGTTTGAGTATTTTATATTGTCTAATATATCACCACTATTTTAAGACTAGTTTTATTAATATCTCAAAGTTGTTCCCAGAACCAAGGAACATTCAAACTAGCCTCTATCAAATCACTTGTGTGACTACAAAATAAATGGTTAATGAACACTCACCGTTGCTATTTTTTCAATATAGGTCTTCATAGTTTTCACAATGACTTTTCTGTCCTATCCAAAAGGAAAGAGGAAACTCAAATGAGCCTAGAACACCAGTGATTCTGAGTAACTAAACTGCTATTTACACCTTTCAAAAAGATAACCTTCAATCTGCTTTCTAAAGCAAAGATTATCTACCAAAGACTCACACTTACTCTATTGGTCTACACCTGGAACCAGTGTGAAAAGTTAAACCTGAATCGTGACTTGATTCCAGAGAGACCCTGTGGTGTATTTACAAGTCGAGACCACCAAGGGGAGATGTCAAAAACACTTGGAAAGAAACCCAGCAAACCCAAAACCACCACATATGTTCACCCATATTTTGTTCATTAATTAAAGAAGAATGCATTTAGTCTCTTCACTTGGAAAGAAACATTCAACAAACTCTAGCTTGTTTTAAACCACTATTATTAGCAAGAATATTTTGTCAGAAAGTTCTTTCCCTGTACTTCTGGCTCTTGGAGTCACTGCCCAGTGTTCTTTAGATCCATTACTATGCCTAGATCCTAGGAACTTAAGGTTTTTTCTGCATTCTTTAACAAGTATTAACAGTTAGCATTTAACAACTATTTTAGTAAGTCATCCTTTTTATTTTTTAATACAGAAAAACATAGGAGGCATTACAATATTTCCAAGAGGTGACGACATTACACTTAAGGTGATACATTACACTTAAAAGTACTTCTGGATACTGTATCAGCAGATGAAACCAAAACACACTTCCTACAACATTTTTTAAGTCTTGGAATCCCAAGAAAGCCAAACACGGTTTCACATTATGACTTCTTTACTGTCCTCTCCCTACTGAAAATTTCACTTGTATTAAGAAATCTATGGGACAAATGAAATGCCAATAACCTTACAATGGAAAAGCGACTCTATGTGTCAGTGCCAAAACCTCTGCTAAAAATAAAAGGAGACGCTTCCACTATAAAAGTTCTAATGAAAGCATTCAACTCAAAAAAAAGCACTGCTTAAGTTTGCCAGTAGATAAAGAGGGACCAGTTTTTAATCTTGCTCTCAAATTGTTAATTGCATGAAAATGTGCACAAGCAGAAGGACCCATGTGGGCAGTTAGAGAGGGCTAAGTAGAGGGAAACCAAACAGTACCTTGGGAGTGCCATGCCATAAACAGTGCATTGCTACTCGGGCTCCATCGTGAGTGTGTGCCAGGTAGATGACAGCCTCTCTGATAGCTTCTATCATTTCCTGGCGAAGAAAACGTGATAAAGCAAAAAGATGAAAGAAGAGGCTTGAGGATCTCAAGGCAAGTGGGTGAGGGCCTGAAAGGATTTCTTTTTGTCTGCCCACATTTTTATTACATCACTGGCTCTACAGACCCACTCTCATTTCCTTGATCTATGAAAAACTGCCTCAAGGGGAGTCCAAAAGACTGTAAATGACAAGTTTTTTCTCTTTGTAACTACAATGTTCATCACAATCATGCAATGAAATCACAACTACTGAAGATTGTCTGCTGTTCTATTACAAAAAATTCAAGAAAGGGTGCTCAGAACTGAGACAGAAATTAGAGACAAAGACAACCATTAACTTAAGAAGAAATCTTTGAAGGTGATGAATATTCATACATACAGAGTACTAGCCAAAAAGAAGAACTAAAAAGTCATTTAAGCACCAGGTTATGTTATAAATCAGCTATTACAAGACTTAGCCAGAAGTTGTGTCTTCATTTCAAAGGAAAGAGGTCTTCCGAAGTCATCGGACAATACCATCAGCCACAGGAAAAAAATAAACCAAATCAAACAACCGTCTCTCGAGTTACTAGATACTACTTCTGTTACTATCCAATAGATTTCCTCGAAGCGCAGCTCCCACCTTTGCCTCTTTCTATATCTAGTTCTTCTTGCTCTCTAGCCAAAGGGTCCAAGTATTTTACCAATTATTTACAAACTGCTCAGTCACAACACTATTGGTGTCACTAGGTGTAAGCACAGGCAGAAACAGATCTGTGAAAGGGAATTCCAAACCCCAAAGAGCATGTCCATATACTACCACATTTGCACAGAACGCCAAGCAAGGAGACATGCCCTTAGTTCCCCTGCTTCACACAAGCCTGCGAATCCAAAACCATTCTCAGACATTACACTTCATTACAAGAAACCATGCACAAGAATGTTCTGGGCTCTGAAGATTTGGACTCAGAATAGTCCACTTCCCTATCCTCAGCTCTGGGTTTACTAACAAAAAAGTATTCAGGAGTCTGGGTCTAGCAGAAAGAGGTAAGAGGCAGCAAGTTTAGAAGGCTCTGCCTGACTTGAAGTGAGATGATTCTGAGATGCAGAACCAGGGTGAGGCTGACAGACACACCTTGGGGACAGACAGGTGAAGCAAAACATGATACCAGCTTAAACTATGTCACATCACACAGATGGATTTAGGCCTAAATATAAGACGTAATCTTAAACCTGCAAGTTAACACAAACATAGCAGACAAAGTTTCGGTTGCTGACAGGAGGGTGAATCTCATTGTATTTTGGCCAGGAGAGTTTTGGACAATCACAGCAAGTCGTTAAGAAACTACACACTGGAAAGCCAAACTACTGCAAGCAATGGTCCTTACTTTAATAATTCCCCAGCTACTAAGAAGGATCATTTACAGGAAGAGAGGAAACATCAAAGTCATCTCATTTTTTCAAAAAAATTCAAGTACCACAAACACTACTGTGAAAATTCACCGTGACTGTAAATCTCCATACAGCACTACTCTCCAGTCATCTACCTAAAATCCCCAGATGTACAGAACTCCATCAAGGAAAGATGTGTATTTGTGTCTAGTTAACTTACAACATCTTCATAAGAAGATAAAAACATTCCACTGAAAGGTAAAAGAAGACAAAAAGCAAAATAAAGATACTTACAGATCTTTGTTTTGGAAGAGCATGAGTGAAAAAGTCCAAAAATACTTTATGTACCAGTGAGTGCTTTATCACCGACTCTCTGTATTTGGATAGATGAAAATAAGCAACAAGTTTCCCACAAACAATCACTTTAACATATGCTAGCAATACCTCATTTTTATTTTAAAAAGTTAGGCAGCGTGGTGCACAAAAACACACGGTCATTTTGGATTAAATGATTAACATTTACAACACATGGAATATTTTACCAAAACTTACAAATTATAGAACCTATTTTCTCATTAAGACCACTGGAGAAGCATATCTAAGCATGCATTATGGAAATACATCACAGTGCAACATTTCTACCAATTGTCTACCTGGGACAGAGGACACTGGAGTGGAGTTCAAGTGGAGTTCAAAATTAAGAAAAGATATTCATTATGACACCTGGGACAAAAGCATAGACTACTCAGCAGAGCAGCGTTACAACTTGTAAGAGTAGCAGTATCATTGTTGTCTGAACTTGTAAGAGTACCAGTGCCATTGCTTGTATGTCAGAAACAAACTGGTTTGTGCTAGATTGCCACACCTTCAACCAAATTTTGTCCTTACTTTTGTGCCATTGGTGTAAGAATCTGCTTCATTTCATCCAAGATGGCCTCTCTCTTTTCAGGTTGAGCTTCTAGCACTTTTTCCAGTGTTGGGACAGCCGGTGTCTGAAATGAATGCACAATCAGAGGTTTAACTGTACCAGTAAGTATCAGAGTTCATAGAAAATTATAATGCTTAGACTTTTGCAATCAAATTTCATGATTATCAAAAACAAAATTAATTTTCTGCAAAACTAACAATTTTTACCATTTTTAAAATAAAAAGCTACCTTTTTTGAGTATATCAGAAGCTGTGAGTTTCTACAAATTAAATATTCCTCATTAGCAAACAAAAATCACTTCTATGGACTGAGCTGCTTTTTCCCAGTTATATCAGCTCTTTATGACGCTGTCACATACAAGGCAAAATACACAGAATTGGTATTGTGTTAACATACTCCTGACCTAAGCAGAAATCCTGCTTTATGCATACATCAGAGGGCAACACAACAAGTCAATGAACTGAGAAGTTAACAAAGACCTGGGAAATTCCAGTTCAGGAACAGCAGAGAGGAGGAATATGTACCATATACCTTACATACACAAGTACTTCCTGGTACTTTAATGAAATAATTACATTGGCAACTTTTTAAAATAATCTGTTATTAGAAGAAAATCTGACTAGATTGACAATTAGAAGAAGTATTTTTTAAACAATTCCTGATACTTTTCAAAGACTACATTGCAATTTTTTATAAACCTACATTGTTTCGCACCACAATGTAAGGCTACTTAAAGCATTTATGCCAAAAATATCAGAATGATGGAAGCTAACACTGCACTTGGTTTCATGGACTGTTTGACTTTTAGTACAAATTACAGCTCATAATCACAACAAATATGCCTCTCTACTGTTCAGTGTTGCAAAATGCTTAATTAAAACTTATAATAAGCTGCTAAGAAAATACAGGTTCAGAAACAAGCTGTTAATTTCTTAAAGACAATTTTAACAGAAATCTTGGGTATAAGTATGCTGTGTTGTACAACAGGGGAAAAAGTCTTTCGAATTGTGTAAAACAGTTCTGTACTTTGTAGCAAAATTTCTAACTCCAATGGATACCAACTTTCCAAGTCAGCAAAAATTAAAAGCAGAATTCCAAAGAATGGAGGTTGTACTTTTTAAGAAGGTTCCAGCTGCCTGGTGGGGATCTACATCTAAGTGGTTTCAGTAGGGTTTGGACTCAAGTCCTACAGACTCCACAAGAAAAAAAAAACAAAGAAAAAATTTAGCCTAAATGGAATACTGTATGTGGATACAGGCCTATTCTGCCCACACTTTGTTCTCAGGAGACGTAAGGTAGTTCTGACACAAGAATCATCTACAGCATTAATGAAGAATTACACCTAAGTCTTCCCTCAGCAAGGATGACTTCAGCCTAGACACTATGAGAACTGAAACTATTTAACAACAAACTGTCTTTGATGTGCAGATCAAGCTCATACATGAACACAGTATATTTTACACAGTTCAAACTGAAAAAAAACCCCGACAATTTCACCTAAACTAGAAATGTGCAAGTAATCATTCAATTTAAGCATGCCAAAGTAGACTACCTTTGGACAGCTGACAGAAAGAAATGTAATCAAAAGAAATAGTAGGTAAGATAGGTAAGGCATTACTAACACAACACCTTAGGGGTTAAACTATCTTAAACTACCTAGTATTGAAATATCACCTTGTAAACCTGGAAAGTGTTGCCATATAGTTCTTCTGTCAGCATATTCCTCTGTTCCAGAATGGCTTTGTCATTATATGCATATTCCACTACAGCAGATGCTTCAGCATGACGGAGCATTTTTTTCACATGGCCTTTAAAACTTTTTATTATTTCTGCAACTTGTGCTTTTGTCCTGTTCAACAGGAAAATACAAATATCTAGAGTTAAAACTTCTACAGATAAGCTTACCTGTTGATAGTTTTATTTTTAGAAATGCATTTACGTAGTAAGTTTTATCACAGAAACCATGAAATTTATTAATCTGGATCAGCCTTATGGTACTTAGGAAAACATGTAAAGAAAGCCAAGAATCTAGAGAAATTATAAGGCATTTCAAGGGAAATGAAACAGTGGATAAACTCTAGAGAATAAAGAATGCCATCCTGAAACACTTAGGAAAGAAATGTTTAAAAGCCAGCTTTTTATATACAGCAAAGATCAACTCTGAGCACACATCTGACCTTTTTTTAATCATGTTTTCCTTGACGTTAGGTTTACAGCATTAGGTTTACTTCTTGCAAAAGGAAAAATACTGTTAGCACTCTCCTTCCTTAACTCTATACTATTATAAAGATGTCTCCAGAGACATACTTTTTATTCATGATTGACCCACTATAGATTAAGTGGAAATGAAATAATACAACACTGGAAATGAAATAATACAACACTGATGAAAAAACTCACTTGATACTCACCCATACATAAGAAATTTCTTCACAATATTTCTGGAATATTTTGACTTGCTCAACTCTACTAGGCTATCTAGAAGAAGGGAGAAGCATTCAGCTGGTTTATTTTTCACTACATTAACTCTACAAAACAATATGACATTATTCAAATAAGTTTGAAGAGTTCACTAGAAATAATGCGTCAGTTGAGAAAAAAATGTAAAAATATTCAACAGAAAACAATAAAGCTTGTTTAAATGCATCCTAACCACAATACAGAAATTAAAGTACCTCTCAATTCTTCAAATGCCTCTTGCCTTTGCTTCTCATTACCATACTGAATAAAGCACTGGATCACTCGAGTTGAATCATGTGCAAAAGCCAGCTAGAGGAGAGAGATATTTCGTTACTCTAGGCCATTCAAAAGGCAGTATGCACCATAATTATTTCAAAGTATGTGCTCTCTGGTACAGTTTTATGCCACATGTAATGCCAATTACAAAACTAGAAAAGCAGTTACCTGTTTATAGCAAACCAAGACTTATGGGTTTTCACCCCTTTACAAGTACCCTAACAAACACTTGCAGCTGCTGACAACTAAGGACATGCACTAAGATTCTTCATACTGAAATAAAACCATTAAATGGTATCTCAATTTTTTTCCTCTTCTTTGTAATTTTAGAGTAAGTGTGATGATACAGTTCCACTTCAGCATGAAATACTAAAAATTCAGCATGTTCTTCACTGCAAATTTATATATTT
Organism: Vireo altiloquus; assembly: GCA_013396875.1. Lineage (NCBI taxonomy): Eukaryota > Metazoa > Chordata > Aves > Passeriformes > Vireonidae > Vireo > Vireo altiloquus. The sequence continues at coordinate 118,218 of VZRF01004522.1, forward strand.
CAAGAAAAAAACAGAACAACTGTTTAGTATAGTTAAGCACCAGGACATTAACTTCCCTAGAAAATTGCAAAGCAACAGTTGTAACTAATCAAACCTTTGAATTCCTGAAGCCCAGCTAACATCAAATTTCACTGGACTAAAGCTGCTTGGCAGCCTTTTACAACAGCCAGCTGGCAGACAAAGCATCCCAGGATTATGGTCCTAAAAACCATAGGTGCCAAATGCAGTCTTTCAGCCCCGGTTTTCTTCTATTTACTCACAGTTTCACCATTCCTTAAAGAAGATTTTGTGAATTTGTGCACTATGCCATTAGCTTTTCTTACATTTTTAATTTTCCCACGAAGAAGCTTCTGTAGTTCATTCATGAGCTTTTCTCGTTTCTCCTTATCACATTTCTTCCTACAAGCAAAAAAACCTAGTAAAACAATTTTAATTGAGGAAGCAGCTTATCTGCAGTATGATTATCTTAGATCTATAAATTAAGAGGCAAGACAGTACAAAATAAAAGCAGGTTGGCTTTAGCCAATCCAAATTTGAACTGTTATTTATTAGCCCTGTAGGGAGATGTAATTAAGCTATTTCTGTTCCTGGAAATGAAACCAGAATTCCACACAGTAACTTTATTCTTTTTTTGAGTAACAACATTTTTTGAAACATAAACTCAAAGTTGCAGCCATAATTGCTTACAGATCCGAAGTTCTGTAAGCATGCAAAGCACAAACACTTAGAACAAGCAAAATTAACTTTTCTTGCTGTCATGGGGCACCAGTTCTAGAATTACACCCTCAGAGAAAGATTATGAACCTTCACAAAAAACTCATGCAGTAATCCTACTGCAGGATCAGGGTGAATCAGTACATGTTCTGTACTTCAGAGTTAAAAAAAAAGGCACCTTCTTATATAACAACAAGATAAGAAAGAGAGTATTCTGGCAATCTATGTCTCAAATCAACAGAGGGGAAGAAAAAAAATCATTACCTTCTCACACTTTCCCATATTTGTTTTGATTTTACAATTACATCATAATTGCTTTTATCATTAATTTGTCTTGTTTGCTTTAACTCTTTCTTTTGCTTTTTGAAGTCATTCCACTTTGGCTTCTTAGAATCTGACCCTTAGGACAAAAATAAATACATTTTCTACAGTCAATAAAAGAGCAGTAATAGAATTCTTTATCTTTTAAACTGTGGCAGTTCTTTGACTTGAATTGCTAACGATTCAGGATCTTTGCCTCAGTTACCCCGCTAGCTAATGTGAAACAATAAATATTGAATAAGTATGCTAAGCTAGCAAACACCACTTCTAGACTACTGGAAGAACAAGGCAAACAGTTAATTTTCCTTAAAGCTGTCACAGGGTGCATCACACACCTCTTAACAGCTTGAAAATTGACTGAAGATATACTTAGCAGCCTATGTCTGTCCCAATAATTCCCCCTTTTTAGTTCACTTTTAATTCATGCATACCTTTTCCCTCTCTCAAAAGGAGAACCCTAACTCAGACACATAACTGAAAACTCAAAAAAAGCAAAAAAATTAAAACCCTTTTACATGCCTAATCTTTTTACTCAGTCAAATTCCTTAAGCATCAGATTTTACTATACAACTACTGTACACTGCCACACAATGAACTTGAGAAAAATAATGTTATAAAAGGGCGACAAATTATGCACTAAAGACACAGCCTTAAAGTTTTAGAGCTTAAAGCACCGCTCATTGGTATTTAGCAGCATGTATTTGACTGTTTTACCCATTCAAAAACCCATGCTTTCCTTCCTACAACACATATTTTATATAGTTTTTTTATATCACTCTCATAAAGCAACAGTGACAAGAAAAATGCTTTGAGAGCAGTGCAATAAACAGAGGCTTTCATTTATTCTGATGAACAACATTTAAAGGTTTGTTGTAGGTTTCCTTTTTTTTAAAGCAGCCTAATAAGAACATCCTATTGTTACTAGATTTTCAGACATGTAGTGCACATTCCATGTGAAGCCATTCTGCAACCATGCAAGAACAGCAACAATAAAAAACATAATCTATTGTCCTTCAAACGAATGACATATTTCTGCAGAATTTCAGAACCCCTCACTTAAGATTCCAGTTCTTGTTTTACAATACTGATTAACTGTCCCAGCAGAGCATTTGCTCTACAGGAGAGGAAGGGAAAAGATGATGACCTCATGCAGAAGAAATTACTTTGAAAAAGAAATTCATTTAAACATGATACAACCAGACAATTATTTAGGCTTTCTGTATAAACAACAGAAGAAAAAAAAGCTGTAAAACATAAAAGCAGTGTTAACACCCATGCTGCTTTTTTATTTCTTAAAGGATGTGATCAGATAGTCTGGACCACAGAAATGAAATAAAGTAAAGTAAAATCAACTTTGTTTTATGAATTCCTATTCCAAAGTTTATAGCAAATACAAACCATACTTTTATAAGTATAGTTTGAATTATAAATTTATAAATTAAACTGTACTTTATACTTTTAGTCCAAAATGCACTATAAAAAGCTCTGTTTTTTCAAATCATGTGTTAGAATTGCCAGTTTCTAGCTAACCACTTAACACTGCCATTAAAATAAACAGAGCTTTACAATGGTATGACAATTTTTAAGTTTGCTACTGTGTCTTTACTTTTGACTTTCAAGAAAATTCCAACTGTTGATTTTCATAGCTTCAGCCTCCAACTTAGTCAAGTGAAGTAATTTTTCCCACAGCAAAGACTAAACAGGAAGTAAACCTGGAGTTATTCAGCCTATTTGGAAAGAGGAAAAGAGGCAGAGGGAAAGAGGAAGATCTAGATGAACAATGTTTTTCCCAAATCCTGGTTTCCACCGATATCCAGACTTAAAAATCTGCTCACCTCCCTCTTCATCATTCTGGAGTTTTCTCTTCTTTGCAAACTTTTCTGGTTGCTGTTTAGTCTTGAATTGTTTGACAGTAGCTTTTCCAGGTCTTAACTGTCCTTTAAAAAATTTCTTAGAAATGGATTTAGGCTTTCCCTCCTCATCTCCTTTGTTAAAGACTTTCTTTGGTGGACCTAAATCTATTAACCAACACAACAGAAATTAAAATGCTATCATACAGCTATTGTAGCTTCAAAATTAAAAAAAAAAACAAACCTGTAACAAGAATTAAACTATTTTTTAATAACAATTCTATACTTAACAAAAATTCGTACATGCTTCTCAAAGCCAGTGTTTTCACTGCAGCCCCCCGGTGTGTAAGTTTTATCTAAGGAAGTTGTGCCCATGCATTATTTTCTGGGCAGCAGTGTAACAGCTCAGGCAGAAAAAGGATTATTCTGTATTAAGATTTTCCCCATCCCTGATATCAGTCATCAATCATCAAGTCATCTTTTCATAGTTCATTATCAAAGCTGTTTCAACATCATCTGGCTAAGACAGCAAACAGTGAAAGGCATCTTCTCAGTCCTAACCCACAGCAGGTTCCCACCTAGCTTCAACTCTCAAATAACTTTTTCTTAATGTGGGAATGGCAAGTCCAGAAGCAAAAGGTTAACAACCTCAAATTTTTAACTGAGAATATTTTAGGTGAATCAAACAGAGCTGAAGGGCTTGCAGTGCAACCTGTTTAAAGCACTCCAGCAAGTTAATGGCTCATACAGTCAGTACAGTTTTGAATACAAGAAAGAGTCATAGAATGGCTGGGGTCAGAAGGCACCTCTCAAAGCCATCTGGTCCAACCCTCCTGCTCACACAGGGCCACGCAAAGCTGGTCAGAACTGTGTCTGAGTGGCTTTTGATTATGTCCAATGTGGTAAACTCCACCATCTCCCTGGGCAACCCGAGCCCGTGCACGGTCACTCTAAGAGTAAAGAAGTTTTTTCTTCAGGAATTTCCACAGGAATCTCCTGTGTTTTAGTTTGTGCCCACTGTTCTCTGGTACTGTCCCTGGGCACTACTGGAAAGAGTCTGGCTCTGTCTTTGAACCCTCCCTTCAGATACCTGTGTACATTGAGAAGATCCCTGTCAGTCATGCCTTCTTCAGGATAAACTACCCCAGATGTCTCAGCCTTTCCTACTAGAAGAAATGCCCTGGTCCCTTTGATGCGAGGATGATTTTTTGCCTTTTCTT
>VZRF01004523.1:0-24549 GCA_013396875.1 Vireo altiloquus
CCCAGTTTCTCTGGGCACCCTGTTCCCCAAACATACTGCTCCACATTGGGATAGATCTGTGCATTACAGCCCTGTGAGGACCTTGGAAATACTGGGGTGTCAGGCAGATGGCGTGGCTGAGGTGTGGAGTGCGGTTGTGCTCCCCAAACTCAGCAGTCACTGTTGCAGTGCCTCAGCCTCAGCAGCCCTTACAGGAAAACACCACAGAGAGCCAGTTTGCATCCCTTTTATTGTATGTCTCATCTTTGTTGAGAAATGAACTCAAGAGAGGAGGAAAGGACAAAAAAGAGGTAGCTGGTGTGTCTTTCCAGGAACTGGTGGGTCTCCATCCATGATGTGTGTGCCCTTCTCACCCTGAGCATCACTTCACAGGGAGCCTCGAGGGCTCTGCCTTTCCTCAGCCCTCAACCCAGGCCTTTCTTGACAGGGTAAAAACCAGCCAAAATTGGGAGCTCTTTGTGCAGATTCCCCCTCCTCAACACTGGAGCTTGCTTCCTTGGCACTTGAGCTTGAAGTAGAAGCGGTAGGAGTTGTTGTAGGAATGCAGGGTGCTCGCGAAGCACGAGGCCACCGCGGTGTCACACAGGCAGGTCTCCCTCTCGCACCAGCTCTGCTCGTCACCTGCGGGGGCAACAAGGAGCCCTGCGCTGGCTTTCCCGGCCGGAGCCACCGCGGGGAAGGGGAAAGAGCAGCGTGACCCTCCCCAACCTGCCCACATCGTAAATGCCCATTTAATTATCCCAGCCGGGATAATGGGGCTGGATTCACGCAGGGCTGCTCTCCTGTGTGCCCTGCCCCGGGGATGGGGTGTCTCGGGGGGCAGTGCTGCTCCCCACTCCCCGCTCAGTACTCACTGCAGGTGATGTGCCCGTCGGTGGAGGTGAAGCTGTACGGGGTGATCAGGGGGCTGCAGCTGCCCTCCCTCAGCCTCCTGTAGCAGCAGTCGTGGGCTTGGCAGCACCTGCGGGGAGCCCACATCAAACCGCGGCCCCCAAACCCTCCCTCGCCACACCTGGAGGGCAGAGGGACGTCCAGCCTCAAATTTAAGGCTACCAGGAGGAGGAGGAGGCGGCAAGGCAGCAGCAGGACTTGGCTGGGGAACGGTGCAAACCCCACCCAGCGCTGGGAGGCTGCCGGTGAGGGGCTTTTAGGGACCCTGGGCTGGGAGCGGTGCCGCTGTTCGGGGTACTCACCGGTCAGTGGGATCCACGGGGGTCCCGGTGCCCCCGATGCCGCAGAAACACCCGTACCAGCTGTAGGACAGCAGGGCGCTCCTCCCCGTGGCCACCCTGATCATCCGCTCCAGCTCCAGGACGCTGGTGCCAGCCGGGAGCAGCCCTGCGGGGGCACAGGATGGGCTCATGCCGGAGCAGAGCGAGGGGCCCGGTGGCATTCCCTGCACCTCGCACCAGCAGGGGCATTAAACTGGTCTAGCATTGCTGGAAACGTGCACTTTCAGGATCTGAACCACGGGAAGCTTTATTCCCTCCTCCAGAATTACGGAATCATAGAATCATGGAATGGTTTGGGCTGGAAGGAACCTCAAAGCCTGTGTTGTTCCACCTCCTGCCATGGGCAGGGACACCTTCCACTATCCAAGGCTGCTCCAAGCTCCATACAACCTGGCCTTGGACTCTCCCAGGATTAGGGCAGCCACAGCTTCTTTGGGCACCCTGTGGCAGGGCCATCGTCTCAGGGAGGATGGCTTTTACAGTCTGGCTTTTACAGCCTCTGGATTTGGTCTGGCACAAGGTATTTTGCCCTCTGGATTGGCTCTGCCGTGCAGCAAACTGCAATCCTCCATCACCAGGATCAGCCATAGGCTTGGCACAGGGAGGAAAGGTGTCAACAGGCTCCAGGGCCTCCTAAAATAAACAAGGATCTCAGCATGCCAAAGCCTCCCCATCACAAAACCCTCCAGGACTGCAGCAGCTCTACATGAAGCCCTAGGGAGAAACTGCCAGATTTAAACAAAAACCTGAATTGTGCACAAACACTCGGGGTTTGTTCGTGGATCCCGGCCTGGCCAGGGATAGCAGGACACTTACCACAAGCCAGGAGCACGGCAAGGAGGAGATTCCTCATCCTGGGGCTGCTCTGGAGAGGGAACAACAAGGACAGGCGATGAACCAGGGGCAGGACAGAGGCTCCTGCAGTGCCCGCATCAAGGACCTGGACCCAGCTGGGTGCACCCAGGCAATGCCTTGGGTGACATTCATGTCACAGTGGAAACGCAGCGTTGTAAGGCATCACCGAGCAAATCCCAACAGCTCTTTATCCCAGTTTTGGGATGCAGTGGCTTGTCCTGCCCAGGGCTGGTGGAGCAGCTCAGGACCTGCAGCCTTCCCCCCATGCCCTGAGCTGCCTGCTGAGCCCCAGAGCAGTGAAATCCTCTCTCCTTACCCCGTCTGGACCTGCAGTTCCAACGCCGCTGGCTCTGTGGGGTGGGTTTATATCTCTGTGAGGCCCACCCCCTCTTCTATCTGTGCTGACAGCATGGGTCGTCCCAAGCTGGGCTTGCCTGGAACAGGGAACAGATTCCCATCCTTCTCTTCCCCAAAACCCACGAGTTTTCCCCCAGCAGTGAGCACCAATGCTCCCTCTATAATCTCCCTCATCGCTGGGAATGAGGCTGTCTCCATTCCTGCATGAGGCCAGTCAAGGCCTTGGCCATGGTTTTAAAATCCATGGGATTTGGTGGCTGGAGAAATGGGATAAAAGTGATTTACACTCAGGATGGCACCTCAGAGGCTGTTCAATCCTTGTTCCAGGTGTAGAGGCAGCACATTGGGCCTCAGTTTTGCCAGCTCACCCCCTGAAGACTCAAAGATGGTTTCTTTTGGCTCCTTCTTTCCAACTGTGCCCCCAAATCCATGGCTGCATCCAAATCCGGCCTTGCCAAATTTCAAGGGAGAGCAGTGAACACCAGGATTGCAGTTCCTGGGTCTGCAGTTTTCCTGTCCTGCCCTCAGGTTTTCCTGTCTGTCCAGGGGGCAAGGGGTCTGTGAAAATAAACCACCAGCAGCAAAGGCTGGAAAAGCCATGGAAACTCAACTTGGAATGCTGTGGGAATACAGTTTATTTAATTACCATAACCCAAACACGATACAGAGACACGGGAGAGGCAGAAATACGGAGGAGATAAGGAACAAAAGCTGTTGTTTTCCCTTGAAACTGTGGGGCCAAGAACAAACACAGACAGAAACAGAGGTATCGCAGGTATCGGGTGATATGCAGGGCCCCACCCTCAGGGATTAACCACACTCCTGGGGAAGGGAATTCGGGTTGGGAATTGTGAAGAAATGACTGATGGGTCTGGAGTCAAGAAGAGAAACCTTTGTTGAAATTCATGAGAGCCACCAAAGCTGACATGGAAGGGAGATCATCTCTCAGCTGCCTTCCAAGGTGTCTGTCTGTCCCTGGGTTTTCCGGGCCTCTAAGCTTTTATTTCCTGCTGCAAGTGGAATAAAACCCCATCCAAGCCTGTTAAGGATGGGGAGGAACATCTCACCTGCCTCCCCACTCGCCACCTGCACAAGAAACCACTCCAAAATGCCCCAATGACAACCCCAACCCCTGCTTTCCTCACCTGACTTTTAAAACCAGGGGATCCCTAATAATTAATTTATCAATCCCTTTCCCACCACCTCCACAAAATACTTCCATTGCAGAAGGTTTTCCCCACTGTCGTAGTCATCATCTTTGCTGCTCCTGCCTTGGCGCTGCAGGCCCTTGGATTTGGGGGGGAAATCTGGGGTTTTGCTGTGGAGTTTGGATAAATCTGTGTGAAAAGCATTGTCCAGAGATGTAAATGGAGAGCAGAGGGCTGGGATCACATGGATTTTGGATCCACACATGATTTTAACCAAATCCCCTCATTTCAGGCCCTCCCTTTATGTGGAGGATCTCAGGGGAGCGCCCACACGAAGGTAAACCCTGTCTTTAACTAACCCACAAACTCGAGGGCTTAAAAACCACCTGTGGAAGTTATTATTCCATTGGAAATGTGGAACTTTTCAGCCTTCTTATGGAGCAAGCAGAGCCGGGTATCACCCACCCATCTGTTTGTTCAGGGCCCTATTGAAGTGTAAATACCCCGTGCGCTTTGATCTGCAAGGAACCTGTTTTCCCAACACCATTGCTACACATCCTGGGCTGGGGTGAGCTGATAGGAAACTATTTCCCTGCTAATTTTATTTATTTTCAGTGCTCAGGTTCGCCTTGATCCTCCCGTCCCGCAGGGTGGAGACACCAAGTTTATGGTGGATATTGATTGCTTGTTTCTTGCTGCCTTCGATGGGCATCTGTTGTGGGGGCAGCAGCTGCTTGAGTGGGTTCAGAGATTATTGGGGAGAGATGGAAAGGTTGGTGTTATGTGGGGTGTTCCCAGAAGGAAAACTGAGTCAAGGATCATTTGTAGCCGGGGGGATCAGGAGGACTCCCCCTCCCTCCCAGCTGCAGCTTTCCCAGAACAAAGACACTCCCCAAAAAGAGCTGGTTTAGGTCCCCGCGTGATCTTGTGTGTAGAGTGTAATTTTTAAAAGGTGTTTTCATCACAGTTCATGAATTTGGGGTTTATTTGTCTGGTTTTATTCAGTGGTCACTGAATAATGTCACAGGAGGTTAAACTCTGTCTTGTGCTCCCATCCTGCTGCCTTTGCTCGGGACAGGCTGTGACGCCTTGGGTTTAAACTCTTAAACCCCAAAGATTTGGGTATTTAAGCAGGGTGACACCATTGTGGTTCTGCTTTGGGTGGGCTGGAGGAATGAGAATTCCTGCGGGAGGGCTGGGACATCCCGGGTACCGCAGGTGGAGTTTGGAGTCCCCTGAGCCTCCCCCTGCTCCCCACACTCCTTCGTGTCCCGCAGGACGAAGTCCTCGGAACCTTCCCCATGTCCCGGGGCTGCTCCTGTGCCGTGCGAAGCCTGAGGCCGTGTCACGGCCCCGAGCAGAGCCCACAGCGGCTCTCCGCTGTCCCTGAGCCTGGGACATCCCCCGGGACCACGTTAGGGCATGACAGCCATTCCCAGCCGTGGTTCCATCCATCCCGGGACATCCTGGCTGTCCCCATCCCTGTACCCGCACCGGGACATCCCAGCTATTCCCAGCCCCGGTTCCAACGCTGGGTCCACCCTGGAACATCCCAGCTGTCCCATCCCTGGATCCATTCCGCGACATCCCGGCTGTCCCATTCCTGCCAGTTTCCATCCCCGTTCCCATCCATCCCCATCATTGTCATTCCCGTTCCTATCCCGTTCCCATCCCGGTTCCCGTTCCTATCCCGGTTCCCGTTCCTATCCCGTTCCCATCCCGGTTCCCGTTCCCGTTCCCATCCCGGTTCCCGTTCCCGTTCCCGTTCCTATCCCGTTCCCATCCCGGTTCCCGTTCCTATCCTGGTTCCCATTCCCGTTCCCATACGGTTCCCGTTCCCGTTTCCGTTCCTATCCCGGTTCCGGTTCCGGTTCCCGTTCCCGTTCCCGTTNGTTCCCGTCCCCGTCCCCATCCCGGTTCCCGTTCCTATCCCGTTCCTATCCCGTTCGCGTTCCCGCGCGCGGCAGGGGGGGCGTGGCGCGCTCCCGGAAGTTCCGCGGTCGCCACGGCAACGGCGTCGTGAGGCAGGCGCGGGGCAGGTGAGGGACGGCGAGGCCGGTGCGGCACCGGGACCGGGACCGGGTGAGGGACCGGGGACGGGAACGGGGACGGGGTCTGGCTCCGGGGCTGAGGAGCCGCTCTCGAGCGCCGGGCTCTGCCGGAGGAGCTGCGCTCCTGCCGCGGGGCCCGGCGGTGGGCTCAGCCCCAGGCCCAGCTGTGGGCCCGGCCAGGCTGTGGCACCGAGGGCTCTGCCTGGGGCTGTGCCAACCCTCAGCAGGACAAGGGGAAGCGGGCAGGGACTGATGGCCAGGAAGTTCCACCGGAACATGCGGAAGAACTTCTTTAAACACCTGGAATACATTGCCCAGAGAGGGTGTGGAGTGTCCCTCACTGGAGATGTTCCAGACCCATCCGCACAATCCTGTGCCATGTGCTCTGGGCTGACCCTGCTGGGGCAAGGAGGTGGCACCAGATGAGCTGCCATTGTCCCTTCCAGCCTGACCCAGCCTGCGATCCTGTGCTGTAGGTCAGGGGTGGGAAGTGCCCACCTTCCCAGGCCCTGGGCTCACCATTTTGGGGACACTTGTGGGCAGAGCCCTCCCTGGCTGCGGTTCCCCATCCCAGCCCTCAGCAGACCCCGTGTTTTCAGCCTCTCCCCTCTCACATGCACCGTGCTGGGGCGGCACAGACACTTGCAGAGGGTCTCACCAGGGCTTCTGTCAGGTTGGTTGGTTGGGGATTTGTTCTTGGAAGTGGCAGCGTCGCTAGGGGGATATTTGAAAGCGCTCCCGTGCGCTTGGGAGTTCTGCCTCAGTGCGTTGTTGCCTTGGAGTTCATTTGTTAGCGGCAGCAGGGAGAAGGCACAGCCCCCGTCCGTCCCGCAGGCTCCTGGGAAACTGGGATGGGTCAGCTGGGCGAGTGTCCCTGTCCAGCTCTGCTGGAGGCACGGGACAGACCAGTCTGTCAGCTGGGGCTGGGCAGGGTGTGTTGGAGGAGAAATCAAGTGTTAAATAACAAACTCATCCCTGGCAAAGCACCACAGGAGCTGTTCCCTCTGTTAGTTTGGTTTAGAATAGAACCCCAGAAGACTTTGGGTTCGAAGGGAACTTAAAAACCAGCTTGTTCCACCCTTGCCATGGGCAGGGACACCTTCCACTGTCCCAAGGTGTTCCAAGCCCCATCCAACCTGGCCTTGGACACTGCCAGGGATCCAGGGGCAGCCACAGCTTCTCTGGGCACCCTGTACCAGGGCCTCAGCACCCTCACAGGGAAGAATTTCGTCCCAATATCCCATCTAAGCCTGCTCTNCCATCTAACCCTGCTCACTGGCAATGGGAAGCCATTCCCTCTTGTCCTGGCACTCCAGGCTCTTGTAAACAGTCTGTCTCCATCTTTCCTGTCAGCTCCCTTCAGGCACTGGAAGGCCACAGTTAGGTCACTCTGGAGCCTCCTCTCTTCAGGCTGAACAATCCCATCTCTCCCGGCCTTTCCTCCCAGCAAAGCTGCTCCATCCCTCTGATCATCCTGGTGCCTTGTCTGGACTCTCTCCAGCAGCTCTGTGTCCTTTCTCCTTGCTGGAGACCTCCGAGCTGGAGGCAGCTCTGCAGGTTGTTCTCCCAGAATTGCTCTTCATCCCTTCTCCACCCAGGAGTGCCTGGGATTGCCCCAAGCCAGCTGTAAGCTTTTGCACTTGGCTTTGCTGAACTCAGTGAGGTTCCCTTTGATGTCAATTGCATTGACAGCTGCTGGGGTGACAAACAGCAGCTGAGTGTGGCTATGTCACTTCTGGACAACGCCAAGCAATCCAAGGTGACCTTTTTCTCCCCTTGGTAAATGCTGCCATGAAATCCACAGGAACAGAAGAGGAGGTTCCCTGTGGTACTTCTCCAAACTGTTGTGAGGTTGTCACCCAGTGGCTGGGCTGCCTGTCCTGGCATAGCTGAGTGCTCCGAGTGCAGCTTCCTCTGAGGAACACGCAGCAGAATGTGGCTTCCTCCTCAGTGGAGGTTCTAACCATGGAATATACTGAGCTAGAAGGGACCCACAAGGATCGTCTAGTCCAACTCCTGGCCCTGCACAGACACCCCAACAATCCCACTCTGGGCATCCCTGGCAGCACTGTCCAAACGCTCCTGGAGCTCTGGCAGCCTNCGTTCCCGTTCCCGTTCCCGTTCCCGTTCCCGCGCGCGGCAGGGGGGGCGTGGCGCGCTCCCGGAAGTTCCGCGGTCGCCACGGCAACGGCGTCGTGAGGCAGGCGCGGGGCAGGTGAGGGACGGCGAGGCCGGTGCGGCACCGGGACCGGGACCGGGTGAGGGACCGGGGACGGGAACGGGGACGGGGTCTGGCTCCGGGGCTGAGGAGCCGCGCTCGAGCGCCGGGCTCTGCCGGAGGAGCTGCGCTCCTGCCGCGGGGCCCGGCGGTGGGCTCAGCCCCAGGCCCAGCTGTGGGCCCGGCCAGGCTGTGGCACCGAGGGCTCTGCCTGGGGCTGTGCCAACCCTCAGCAGGACAAGGGGAAGCGGGCAGGGACTGATGGCCAGGAAGTTCCACCGGAACATGCGGAAGAACTTCTTTAAACACCTGGAATACATTGCCCAGAGAGGGTGTGGAGTGTCCCTCACTGGAGATGTTCCAGACCCATCCGCACAATCCTGTGCCATGTGCTCTGGGCTGACCCTGCTGGGGCAAGGAGGTGGCACCAGATGAGCTGCCATTGTCCCTTCCAGCCTGACCCAGCCTGCGATCCTGTGCTGTAGGTCAGGGGTGGGAAGTGCCCACCTTCCCAGGCCCTGGGCTCACCATTTTGGGGACACTTGTGGGCAGAGCCCTCCCTGGCTGCGGTTCCCCATCCCAGCCCTCAGCAGACCCCGTGTTTTCAGCCTCTCCCCTCTCACATGCACCGTGCTGGGGCGGCACAGACACTTGCAGAGGGTCTCACCAGGGCTTCTGTCAGGTTGGTTGGTTGGGGATTTGTTCTTGGAAGTGGCAGCGTCGCTAGGGGGATATTTGAAAGCGCTCCCGTGCGCTTGGGAGTTCTGCCTCAGTGCGTTGTTGCCTTGGAGTTCATTTGTTAGCGGCAGCAGGGAGAAGGCACAGCCCCTGTCTGTCCCGCAGGCTCCTGGGAAACTGGGATGGGTCAGCTGGGCGAGTGTCCCTGTCCAGCTCTGCTGGAGGCACGGGACAGACCAGTCTGTCAGCTGGGGCTGGGCAGGGTGTGTTGGAGGAGAAATCAAGTGTTAAATAACAAACTCATCCCTGGCAAAGCACCACAGGAGCTGTTCCCTCTGTTAGTTTGGTTTAGAACAGAACCCCAGAAGAGTCTGGGTTCGAAGGGAACTTAAAGACCATCTTGTTCCACCCCTGCCATGGGCAGGGACACTTTCCACTGTCCCAAGGTGTTCCAAGCCCCATCCAACCTGGCCTTGGACACTGCCAGGGATCCAGGGGCAGCCACAGCTTCTCTGGGCACCCTGTACCAGGGCCTCAGCACCCTCACAGGGAAGAATTTCGTCCCAATATCCCATCTAACCCTGCTCACTGGCAATGGGAAGCCATTCCCTCTTGTCCTGGCACTGCAGGCCCTTGGAAACAGTCTCTCTCCATCTTTCCTGTCAGCTCCCTTCAGGCACTGGAAGGCCACAGTTAGGTCACCCTGGAGCCTCCTCTCTTCAGGCTGAATAATCCCAACTCTCCCGGCCTTTCCTCCCAGCAAAGCTGCTCCATCCCTCTGATCATCCTGGTGCCTTGTCTGGACTCTCTCCAGCAGCTCTGTGTCCTTTCTCCTTGCTGGAGACCCCCGAGCTGGAGGCAGCTCTGCAGGTTGTTCTCCCAGAATTGCTCTTCATCCCTTCTCCACCCAGGAGTGCCTGGGATTGCCCCAAGCCAGCTGTAAGCTTTTGCACTTGGCTTTGCTGAACTCAGTGAGGTTCCCTTTGATGTCAATTGCATTGACAGCTGCTGGGGTGACAAACAGCAGCTGAGTGTGGCTGTGTCACTTCTGGAGAACGCCAAGCAATCCAAGGTGACCTTTTTCCCCCCTTGGTAAATGCTGCCGTGAAATCCACAGGAACAGAAGAGGAGGTTCCCTGTGGTACTTCTCCAAACTGTTGTGAGGTTGTCACCCAGTGGCTGGGCTGCCTGTCCTGGCATAGCTGAGTGCTCCGAGTGCAGCTTCCTCTGAGGAACACGCAGCAGAATGTGGCTTCCTCCTCAGTGGAGGTTCTAACCATGGAATATACTGAGCTAGAAGGGACCCACAAGGATCGTCTAGTCCAACTCCTGGCCCTGCACAGACACCCCAACAATCCCACTCTGGGCATCCCTGGCAGCACTGTCCAAACGCTCCTGGAGCTCTGGCAGCCTCAGGGCCGTGCCCATTCCCTGGGGAGCCTGGGCAGTGCCCAGCACCCTCTGGGGGAAGAACCTTTCCCTGATAGCCAACCTAAACCTGAGCCATTCCCTTAGGTGAATCATTCTCTGTTAAGCAGCTTTTGGTCACAGGAGAGTCGAAACAGGTTTCTGTGTATTGAATTACACTTCTTCAATCTGAATGGTTTTGAGATACCTTTAAAATATGAAGTGTAGTCAGTCTTATCCCAAAATCTACAAAGGGAACTGAATCTGCCACTGCAGGAACAGTGAAAAGGCCAGAGCTGTGTTCTGAGCTTCACTCATCTCCCGTTTGCACTGAGTTTCCAACTTCAGAAGAAAAAAATTGTTCTTTCCATCAAAAACTTACGTTCAGTGGCAAAGGGCACAACTTCCCAAAGCTCTGGGTCAACTTTCCGCAATTCCTGCCAAAGCCAGTCCCTACAAATAACACATCTCTTACCCTCTGTGACTCAGCCCTTACTGCACCACAGGGTTGCTGCCTGCCCATGCCGTGATACTCCAGATTTATTCTATTATTATGTGACACGCAGCACTAGCTGGGAGTCACAGGGAGATTGAACTCTCCAGAGTCTTCCTGGCCAGTTCCTGTAACTTTTCCCTCTGCTCCCGGCCCGCAGGTGCGATGGCCACAGCAGCTTTCCTGGACTCAGCACCAGCTCAGCTCCGCTTCTCTCCGGGCACAGCCACTCTGCCGTGGGCCAGCGCTGTCACCATGCATGTCACCAGGCCCAAATCTGCCAAGGGACAGAGGCGAAGCATGAGCCACCCTCAGGGCTTGGAAACCTGTCCGCGCCGTGTGCCAGCAGCCTCTCCTCGGGAATTACTGAACAGCCGGAGAGCATCACTCACAAAACCAGCGTTCCCACCCGCCCAGGTGTCTCCTGAGAAAATCCCAAAGCTCCTGCAGCAAGTGCCTTTGAGGACCTCCTTGTCCCTGAACAAGTACCGGGTGCTCCCCTCCATCGTCCGGAAGGGCGCAGGGAGCAACGCTGTGGAAGCGCTGGCTGAACGGACCAACCGGCTGGAAGTGAGTGAGGGGCGGGAGGATGCTCCAGAAGGCAGCAAGACTCTTTTGGGGGAACAGGGATCTGCCAGCACATTGTCAGGAAGCAGCATTCCCACTGAGGAGAGCTCACACGTGCACTGTGCCCCTGAGCAGTGGGGAAGGCAAGCGAGCCAGGAGAGCCCTTGGATGTCCCCTGCAAGCTCAGAAGAGCCGCACGTGCTGCTCGCTATCCGATCTCCCTCTGGGCAGAGGTTTCAGCACTACTTCAAGCCCTCTGACAGTCTCCAGACGGTCCTGGCCGTGGCAGGACAGAAACTGTTGGCCAACTACCAACACTGCAGTGTTGAAACCATGGAGGTGCCCCGGAGGAGCTTCTCTGACCTTACAAAGTCCCTCCAGGAATGTGGGATCCTCCACAAGTCCGTGCTGTGCATCCGACTGGACGAGCAGCACAATGCAGCAGATCTTTAGGCACACAGAGATGCTGTGGGTCGTTCTCAGTGCATTGCTTCTTCCAAAAAACTGAGAGTCTGATGCTTCCTGCACCTTCTTCTTTATCTTCCATCTCCCACAGAATTCCTGTTAAGTAGAGTTATGGATATGTCTTGAAATAGTATTTCAGATGCATAAACCTGATTGATACAGAGCAGCTAGAGTCACCTGTGCCATCACAAATTTCTGCCTCAGCACCACCAACCTTCAGCCTTTTTGCTTTGTTGAAGTTGCTGATGTTCTTTGAAAACTCAAAAGGCCTCTCCCCTTGAAACTTTCCAAAGCCTCTCTCTTTGTCCTTTTCTATATTTTGGGAGGGTACCACTTTTCTGAATGCAGAAGCACCCTTTGGGAAGGTAGAAACAACTGATTTAGCTACAGCACCACCTTCAGTAGCTGCTTATTATCCTAAATATCTTCTCAAGAGACTGAAAAGAAGATCCAACCCCAAAACCATTTGGAAATAACAGTAATAACACATTAATGGGTTACTGTAAAGTATTAAATTGCAAGACTGATCATAAGCTACCTGTGAGGGCTGAGGTCTTTCTGGGTAACCTCAGTCCAGCTCTTAACTGTGACTAAATCATCTTTTTAAGAACAAAACAAATTATTATTTTGGCTGTCTTGGGGAGCAGCAAGATTTTCTCCTTAGTTTTCCTTCTCTTATTCAGCTCATGTGATCTGTAGGTAAGAACAGATGGATAGTTAAGAGATACTACAGATAATTCCATTTAACACCTCTACACTGAAGTGAGTCAGTCCAAGAAGCATGTTCTGCTTTGGTAATTTTAAAATTAGGTATTAATGGGATTTGACTGGGAATTGGCTTAAGGAGTAAGCCATTTTTTACTAAACTAAATTAAAAGGCTGGTTGGGTAACTTGGCAGGTTTAGGCAAAAACAATGTCCTTGTTCTAAAAAAAAAGAAATACCTTCTAGTTTCTAATGGAATTTCAAAGGCAATAATTTTTCATCTCCTTAAAAAATGGACCACTTGCCACAAAGATGAGTGACTTTAAATGTTTTGAGGCAAACCCAATTTATTTTGAAGCTCAGTGTAACTGCCAAACCAACTCAGCACAGGAGCACAAACACAACAGAATCAGAAAGCTGGCACTGGCTACGAGTGTAGAACCCAAAGCTAAGTGAGTATTGAGGGTCCAGCAGCTTTGTAAAGCCAGTACCTGATGGAACCTAGTACCATAGCAGAACCTAGTGGTACCTGCTGCTGTCAGTGATGGGAATCGCTCAGCAGCAGTCCTGGGATATGGAAACACATGGAACAGAACCACAAGTATTTCACTTGGTTTCAGGAGAAGGGACCATTTTCCATGTTTCCTTCGGTGTCAGGTAGTTAATTCCCTTTTTCTACCTGTTGTCTGTACTGTGTTACTCCTACATTTCAGAGTGTTTCCATCCTGTTAAATAAAACCTTTTAGGCTGAAACTTGAATTTCAGATGATTTACACGAGCTGAGGTTTATCCATCACACCTGCTCTTAAGAAACCTTTAATTTGATGGTGAATCCTCAGGGGCTGCCCAAATCGGCCTTTGGATGGTCAGCTGCCCTTCCACACCACCTTCCTGGAGTTTGTATCTGCATCCTGTGCTGCATACAAGATCAGAGGCAAGGAGGAAGCACTCTGGATCAGTGACAAGCTGGGGACCACCAAGCAGGTGTGAGAGCACAGGGGCTGAGCAAGAACAGAGGAATCAGACAATTCAATAACTTGGCTCACAGTGGACTTCTGCTGGAGGATGCTCCTCTTGGATATCTAAGATAAAGCTGGATGAGTTTGGTTCTAATCACCTCACCCAGGCTAAAGCATCTCCAAAGATGGGCAAAAAATATGAAGTCTTGGTCTAAGCAAGCATAGTGCAGGGAAAACACCTATTTTCTCCCTCAGTTCTCCTCTTCCCTTTGAAATTGTTCTGGGGAGATTTTAGCAGCAACTCTGCTAAGTCCAGCACAAGAAGCACAGGGGGGAAGAACAGTATTTATCTGACCTCATTTATTGTGTGGCATCATTTAACAAACTTCTTTGTGGGAATCTTTTAAGAATTTCAGCATTAAAATTCAGTCTGTTAGAGGATGAGAAGGTCATTAATATAAAACTTATCGGGAACGTCCTTACCTGAGGCTTTTTAAAAACACCAACAAAGTATTCAAGCAAGAAGTCAGCACAGGGATCATTCAGTATGTGTTCTTTAATTCCAATTAAAAGTACATTAGAAACAGCACACAGGACCAGCAGCAGCTTCCATGACAATTCAACCCAAATACTCTGCTGTCACCAGGTCATTCAGCTGTACTAGGAAAGTAGGTGATTAAATCAAGTCTTCCACTCCACACGCAAGCACTCACTCACCTGCCACTTTAAATAGGATTCCAACAGAATAAAAATAGATACACCCCAGAATACAAAAAGTTTAATTTTAAGCTGGTTTTTTTTCTTCACTAAAGCCTTTATACAAATTGATAAAAGGGTGCACAATTTCCTAAAATTTTAGGTACATTTTAAATGAGCCTTTTTTTACTTGGTAAAAGGATCCATGTTCCTGTCTTTGAACAGAATATGATGGCCAAAATTGCAAAGAAAACAATTCAGTTTAAATTTACAATTTATACATTTGTTTTGACATGATTCCCACACTGAGTAGCAGGCCCATGGCTGCTCACGCATGTCCCTTTTCCCCCCACAAAGAGCTGTGCACCCTAAGTTCTGGAGCCTCCTTTTCCTGGAGACTGGGCTGGGGGAACAGCCCACAGCTTCCAGCTGTGCACACAAGAGTGGTCCCAACACACAGGTGGTGTCATCCTTCCCTCTCCAGGAGTTGTGAACCCTTCCTTCTCCATGGAACACCCCGGGGCAGGGACCAACAACCTATTTTGCACTATGGAGCACTTCCCACCTGAAATTTGGCTGAGCAATTGAACTCAAAACTCTGGTACTGAAACATACTGTAACAGGTAAATTTGGTGTTGTAAGGGTAAATTTTTTTGGTCAATCCAGGCTATCATGATTTTTTTTTATTCTTTTATTCCTGTGTCTGATGGGTGAAGCCCAACAGCTCTGTACATTATCCATGCTGAGCTTCACAGCATGGTGCATTTAAGCACGTGGTGAATTTAATTCACAGAGGTGAATTTCATCAAGCAGTTCATTAGTACATTTCCCTTCATACTGCCCCTCCCACCCCACCCACCCACACCGTAGCCAGGTTAAACACTTGGGATGAACTTCTGTAGTGTCACCACCACCAGGTCACGGAGAGTGGCCATCCCAACAAATCCAGGACAAAGGAAAAGAAAATACTGCCCAGCAAAAGCGACACGGCACCTGTGTTTGCGAGTAGGAGCTACTGGAGACATCCTCAGGACAATTTACGGAAGGAAAAGCAGGGCAAATCCATCAGGAAGCCAGAAATGAGTCTGAATGAGCTCAGGGGAGCGCCAAAGAGAATGACATCCTACTTTTTACAAGTTGAGTATTTAGCCAAAAACCAGCTGCCTTGTTTGGGGTTTTTGGGTTTGTTTTTTTTTTTCCTTTCCTTATGTCCATTATAGATTCAGATGTTGAATTTAAACTGATCAGGTTAATGCTGCACATTATTCCAATTAAAGGCAATCATGTTTTTTCTTTTAAAATTTTAGATAATTCCCTATTGCCTCTCTTTTGGCAAGCGTATTTCTCAGAATTCCAAAGATCATCCCATTTTAAGGCTAAACTAAGAAATGTTAAAAGCTTCTGTAAACATTTCCTCTTCCTCCCCATAGTTGCACAATTTGAAGTCCAACTGCAATTTTGAAAATGAGGTAATTTTTGTGTACTCATATCTTGAAGAGTCCTTTTCGGGACGAGCCGAGAGGCTGTGCCAATCCAAATGCTGATCCAATTGTAGTGGGAGAGCTTCCACAGCAGGGCACACACCAGTTCCAGCAGCTATTTCAGTTATTTATCTTCTCGATTTCATCCAAGTCGTCAGTATCCAATTTGTTTATCTTTTTGTCTGGGAAAGGAGAGAAGTAAGTCAGATTTTGTAACACAGAGCAGAGAAGGGAATGCTGCTCTCTCAGCTGGACTTGAGTTCTGCTTTATCAGGGAATGTTCAGCCAGGTTTTTAAAACACAAATTAAAACTGTTTCCTTTTATCAAAGGCCCATCTGGGTATTCCAGCATTACCCACCCCTGGAACATCCACTTCAAGGACTATCCAGGCAGCCAGCAAACACAGCCTGATTTATTCTGCTCCTGTCACAGGCAGCAGGTCACAATCCCAAGTGACACTTCACCAAACACACCTGTGCTCCTCTGCCACCTGTTTAAGGCTCAACAAACACCCCTCAGACCTGCTCAGCATCCACCGAGTCAAATTCTGTAGCAATTCATCAGTTTAAGAGAAAGGAGAAAGCCTGAGGGTACGTACTGAAATGTTCCTGGATTCTGTTGAGAATGTTCATGCTGTGCTTGCTGTCCACCATGTTAATGGCCAGCCCTCGCTTGCCAAAGCGGCCAGTGCGGCCGATCCGGTGCAGGTAGGTCTCGTTATCTGGATTCCCATCCTTGTCCACAGGAAGGTCAAAATTGATAACAACAGAGACCTGCTCTACATCGATCCCTGACAAAAAGAAAGCATTGGGTTACACAACTTCACTTAAATCCTTTTAGAGCAGGAACAGCCTCCTCAGACTCTGAAATGGAGCTTTTCCACAGTATCCTCACAGGGTACTTGGAAATAAAAACTATTATGCTGTTAGAGCAGAGTCGTACTGAAACAGACAAAGGCACTTAAATATTTTGGAAATTCTACCAGCACTTAAATATTTTGGAAACTCTCTCCTTTGAAAAGTTCTAAAGACCACTTGTTTTTTCCCAAGTACCATCCTGCCTTAACTGTTCTAGGATGTCAAATTACACCATGAATTCCTACTGGGACAGTGAACTGGATCTGTTTTTCAGTTTTCCGTACTTGGGCACATGTTCACTGCAAACCCTGAAGGTCAGCAGCACAAGGCAGGCTTGGTGCCACATTTTCACAGGATGGGCTTTTCCATCTCAAGCAGCAGGAAGCCAACCAGGAATCATGTGTTTGCTTACAGGCACACAGTGTAAGGACACCAATTTCTCCCAATTGGAACACCCAAGGATGCAAATTCTCCCTGTGAGCTGGCCAGAGGTGTGTGTTATCTTAGGGAGTGCTGCTTCCAGCCCTCCCTGGCTCCATTCCAGCTGTCCTACCTCTGGCACAGACGTTTGTAGTCACCAGCACCTTCTCCTTGCCCTCTCGGAAGCGCTCGATCACGGCAGCTCTCTGCTCCACCATCATCTCCCCGCTGAGCAATGCCACCTGATGGCCCTCCCTGGACAGCTCCGCCGCCAGCCACCCTGCCGTCTTCCGAGTCTGGAACACACAGCCAGCCCCACATTTGGGAGGGGGTTTTAATGCTGGAAAGCAGCAATAAACCTCTCTGGGGGCCCACTGGAAGCTCTGTGGCTCATCAGTTTTTGTCCCCATTACAAACTGTATCACAAGGAGGACAATACACCTCTACCACCACAGGAGCCCTGGATTAATAAAGGACACATTTCTTCGTGCTCTGCTCCTTGGATTTCACTCTGCTGGAGGCTGACATTACACGTGTACACTGAAACCTCGTGAAAATTGTCACAAAACCACAACTACTCAGCTTGGAAAATGGCAGGGTCAAACCTCAGTGTGGTTGTGAAATCCCACAGAGGCTCTGCACAGCCTTGTTAAACAGTTCCCAATTATGATACAGTTTTTAGAGCTCCAGTTATGTCTTGAGACAGCCTTAAAGCAAACTGATGCAGCAGACTCCAAACACTTTCATCCTGTCTGAGCTCACTTTGCCTGGCTGTTCTGTGCTGTCAGTACTGATTTTTCCCTAAAAATTATTATGGTGGCTTTCAAAAAAAGAAAACAAAGTCTCAGTATGATTCACAGTGAAATCCCAGAGGTGTATCCTCAATTACCTGAGGGAAATGGAGTCCCAGGAACAGCTCTGTATCAGCTACAGAAGCAAAAGACTTCCCAATCCCTCTTTCTGCCCTATTTTCACCCATTTTCCAATCCCACTTTTTTTTCATTCAGTAGTTCAGAGTTTTGGAAAAATGCACATCTGATCTTTACTTCGGAGGACTTCAGGGATAACAGTGACCATTCAGAAATAAAAAAATCCAGTGCTGTCTCCTGGATGGACAAACCCAGAGAATCAAACCAGCCAGTGCTAAGGTGGCTTTTAGGATTTCAATCAAAGATGGAGCCAGAGAAGCCAAAAAGGGCAATTTTGTTCTCAGTTTCTTTCTGGAAACCGTGTTTGGCTTGGTTTTGGCACTAGAGCCACTGAGGAGGTCACAAGGACTGACATTCCCTGGAAGCACTCACGTGGCAGAAGATCATGGCCTGGGCGATGGTGATGGCGCCGTAGATGTTACACAGAGCCCGGAACTTCTCATCTCTGTTATTGCACAGAACATAATACTGCTTGATGGTGTCCAGGGTCTCCTCCTCACGCTTCAGTTTGATAATGTTTGGGTCAGGAACAACTTTTTGAGCAAACTTCCACACAGAATCCTCGAAAGTGGCTGAGAACAGGAGCATCTGGCAGTCCCTGGGGAGCATTCTGAAGGAGAGAGAGATATAGGGAGGGTTCCCCCACAACACTGTCATCTCCTGATACCCTGATGGAATTCATGCTATGGGCAAAGGAGAACCATAACCCTGGAACAAATTATTTCAGTGGCTGGAAAGACTAAAACCAATCTTACCCACCCATGGACCACAGGCACCCAGACTTGCCTTCTTAAAAAAGAACAAACCCTGCTCCAGCAACAGGATTTCTATTCTGTAAGGAAATGAAACTGCCTGTCAACCCCTGATACTGTGCCTCTATTAACCACCTGGACTAGAGCTAATTTATCATTTAAATTATTAAATTTTATGTCCTTGGGTGAGGACATGGGTCCCACCTGCAGCCCCGCTGTCCCTGTGGCACCAGTCTGTACCTCTGAATGCGGATGCTCTGGTCCTGGTGGCCCTGGGTCGCGATCATCACATCTGCCTCATCCAGCACAAACACCTTGATCTTCTTGGGATCTATAAACTTCAGTTTGGAACACCAGTCCAGCACAGTGCCAGGTGTGCCGATGACGATCTGCTCCGAGATCTTCTGTCCCCTCTCCACTGCCAAGACAGAAGGAAGGGCTGCTGTAGGGTGGCTGTGCGTGCAGGGAAATGCTCCTCTCTGACCCAGCTATTGCACCACCTGACTGTTCTGGTGCACCTGGGGAGCATTGTTCCCTCATTCCTGTGTGTGGTGTTTCCCCTTACTCACGTTTGTTGCCTCGGACAGCATATGCAAGTTTCAGCTCGGGGTAGAAGTTTCCCATCTGTTCAATCACTTTTCCTGTTTGAAGTGCCAGCTCGTATGTTGGGGAAAGGCACAAACACTGGAGGAACAGAAGGATAACGAGTGAGATGATCAACATCCAGAGCAACACTACCACACTTGCTTGTGAATACTTGTTGAAGTTTTCTTCAAGACAAACATGCAAGTGGTTGAGCAGTTTCTCAACCATCCCATTAGGAAATTTGATCTAAAAAGTCCCTCTCCAGGCCTTGTCTGCTCTGTTGTCAGAGTTATCTTCTCTTCCACCCCAAACCCACTTATCCAACCCCCTTCAGGCTGCACTATTTCTCTGATTTAAGTCCTTCCAGAACGATTTAACTCCTCACAGAGCAATGTGTGATGCACGGGAAGGACTGACAGGAACAAGCTTTGAACAAAATCCACATCTTTTGCACTGAAGCCATTTTGATAAATCTCCAAAGCTCCATCCCCTTTAAGAAGTTTACAGAAATAACACCATGGCCCCATCAAGCCATGAATTTACATCCAAAGGCCTCCCAGCAGCTCAGGCTCTTCACTAGTCAGCACTGCACCACCACGGAACACCCCAGGACAGCCAAATCCCACAAACTGTACCTGTGGATATTTGTTCCCAGGCTCAACCCTGCTGAGCATGGCCAGGACGAAGGCAGCTGTCTTGCCAGTACCAGACTGCGACTGTGCGATGAGGTTCTGCGGGCTGGGGGCACAGCAGGCACGGCTCAGAAGGTGAAGCACCACGGTGGCATTTAAATCCTGTCACATTCACCCCTGCTCTGGATCCATGGCCAACCTGACCAGCTACACTCCACGGGGCAGGAATTACTTCCTGCCCAACACTCTCCTTCAGCATTTCTCAATTATGAAGATTTGGAAGGAGAACTGTGGTTATCTCTCAGTTATTTCCCACTTTAAACATCCTCCCCAGTATCTCAGGACCTCACACATTCCAGCTCAGGGTTGTGGAGAAGAAAACCAGCACTTCAGCTATTCCCACCCACCCAGGATTTCTGACCTATTTTGTACTATTTCTTCTCAAACTAATGAGGAAAATGGGAATTTCCTCCCAAACACCATAGCATAGCATGCTCAGTACTAGCCCTAGGAAAAGGACAAATCCAGAGCTGCTGTCACATAGTTAGTAACCACAGATACACGGTGGAACCCTTTCTCCATACCCTGAGAGTTTCTCCATCACCCTCCTCCCATCCAAAATTCAGGAGCAGCACACTGAACCTTTCAGATCCTTCTATTCTGGAAGGGAGTAGGAAGAATGTGTACATACGGTTCAGCAAGCATCATGGGCAGGGCATTCTCTTGGATCTTAGATGGTCTGTTGAAGCCCATAGCATAGACTCCTTGCAGGAGCTGTGGTTTCCTGAAAAGAGAAATTTTTATATTGTGACCTATTAAAGTCCATTTAGTTTTCATTTGTGTAAAAAAAAAAGTGAGAAAAACCCTCAAGAAGATGTAGAAGTCCCTGCTACAATCCCACCTGTGAAACAACTATGGTCAGCATCTGGAAGCTACAAGTGACAGCAGGAAGTTTGGACAGGAAACTTTGGAAAAACCCCTGGATTTAGTAAGTCAGCCTGCCTGTCCCAGCTCGAGGGCAAAGCCTGTGTCTACAGCCAGCACTGCTTGTTCAAAGCAGCTTTTCAGACAATCCAGGAATCCCAGAGCAGAAAGCATTAATCCTGTCCTTCAGGCCAATCCCATTTCCTCAGCCATGCCTAATCTTGGTGCCAAAATTATCACTCCTTGATGACTCAAACACAGGACAAAGCCGTCTTGGAACGTGAGGAACGGGATGAAGGGATCATGAGATCATTTTAAGGACTTCAGGAAGTTGTGTGGATTCTGTAATACAACTCAGCAATGCTGGCTCAGGTAAATGACTGATAATTAGCTCCGTTTGTTGTAACTACACCTTGTGATCTGTGGGTGCAAGCCAGCCCTCACACCCAGAGCTGCGTGGTGATGCTGCTGGCCAACAAACTCTCATTTACTGCTTTCTCTCGAGGGACCTTTCTACTCACAGCAGACACTTTCATAGACAAAGAGACCCCAGAACAACTTAAATCCAGGTTATGGTGCTGGAAACTCTCAGCTGATGACCCCCAAGTGCTCCCTGGATGCTGTGAGTGCTCTCAGAAGGGCTCTCCTTTCAAAGCAAGTTACAGGTCTCCCTGCCCACAACTGCAGTAACTTCCTATTTAGCAGAACATGCTTTTGCAAAAGTCCTGCATTACCTTCCAGCGATGGCTGGAACAAAAGCTCTTTGAAAACGTAACCTTGTGCTGCTCCAAGCAAGGACAGACAAAGCCCAACTCTGCACCAGTTGCCAAGGATACCCCGAGTCATAACAAAATGAAGACTCAATTAGGCTGGCTGTCCCTGTCATTAACTCCCTGGGATTGTTTGCCTTTCCAAACACAGGAATTAGTCTAACAGGCACTGCAGGACCTCAGCTGCTTTTTGTAGACATTCAACCACTAACAAAGCAAAACATCCTGACATAGGGAGAAGGCTCCTTAGCTCCCATTTCCCTGTGGAGCTTGTAGAGCAACAAACCTGAGACCAATGCAAACACAACAGTCCCAACAGGACATACTCTTCAGCACATTAATATATATATCCATCAATCATGCCTTAAATACAGTTATCATCACTTGAAAGCTGCACTGGTAAAGGTTTCCAAGGGGAAGGCTCAGAAAATACTGGTCTCTCCAGTACACAAATCCAGTACTGCTGGAAAAGATAAGCTTTTCCCTTTGTGCTATTCACTGCAGTTGTTTCAGATGGAAACCTCCACCAGACACCCAGGCAAACTAACTCTCCTTGCATTTAAATAACACAAAAGACACTCATTTACTAATGACAGATTGGCAGTAACCTAAAACACAAACCTATGTACTTTTGAGTGGTATCTCCTATGCAACCAGGGAATTTTTCAGGACATGAGGAAAGGTTCCAGCTATCTGATGGGCTCCAAACTCACATCTGCTCTGGCAGTCTCACCAAAACTGCTCTCCCTGAGTTTAAGAGTAAGGCTTCCCACAATGAACTGAAAAATACAGTTATAAGAGAGCCTATTTAATATATCTGATCCCAGGATTTAACTGCTCCATGCAGAGAAGGCTCTGGCTCATCCCAGCAGACACTTACAGGCGCAGCTCCTCAAAAGACTTGACGGAGTAGAGGGGTGATGTGGGGTCCCTCTGCAGCACCTCCACCTGATTTGTGGTGTCAACCAGGTTACTGCGGATCAGCTTGTTCAGTAAGGACTGGGCAGCTCTGTCCTCTGGGAAAACAGGTGGAAAACATAAATCCATCAGTCACAGCCTGCTCCAGGTCTTGTTCCTACTGAACTCCTGAGCCAGTTAAAAGGGACAAAACCCCTCCAAACACTGAAATTCTTCATTAGAGTGTAATGGCTTGAAGAGCCCAAACTTCCTGGATGAGACATCAAGAGATCCCAGAGATTCCCTCAGTTAATAGGCAGGAAGACAAACCAAAAGAGCACTGTTCTAAGGGAGACTTTAACAGATCCAGATCTCTGCTTATTTAAGATTATTTTATCTTTAGCATCTGTCTTGGACAGGGTAAGGGCTCCTCAACTCTCACTCTAACATGTGGGAAGACACCTCTTAGGGTTTTATTTTTAAGAAAATTTTGAGGATAAATGGTACTTTAAAAGATTCCAGAGCTGAAACACAAGGGCTGAGGATAAGGGAGATCCAAACGAGGTTAAACTGCTGCACTCTGGGGTTTTGCTACTAGATCTGTTCCCTAAAACCACCTTCTGAAAGATTTTGAGCAGTTACCCACCTCTGAACAGCCACTGCATAAACGCAACTTGTTGGTTGCTACAGCAATCCCAGCTCCAGGTTATCCAACTGCTCCTGTATCCAGTCCTGCCTTGAGGATACTGCTATCCCCTTATTTCTCTCCACTCTAATCCAGGAGTCTCCCAAGTTATTACAGGACACAATGCCGTTAAAAGTATTATGGAGGAAGGACATGTTTTACAATTAAGTCCTTGGGATACAAGATCAGCGGTCCTGAGACATAAGGCAGACTTATTTTAAGTATACAGTAAATCAATATAATTGTAATTAATAATTGTATTAATTTAATTTCCTTGCCAAAGCTTTTTTCAGGAAGGCACTTACCCTTCTCCTCATCCTCCGTCTTCTCCACGTTGTCGTCTGCCTTGACAACGGCACCTGAATGGGAACAGTTTTGGGAGCACATGTGAGGTCAGGCCTCAGGGACAGCACACACCCCCAGAGCTTTGGAATATCGTGGGGAAAGCTACAAAACAGCTCATTTTCCTGAGGAGAACTGCCCTGCTCCATTGCTGTGCAGAGCAAAATCAGGCTCCAGCTCCAAGTGGAGTTTAGCAACCACACCAAAGGATTTTGCTCACACAGCTCCCTGAAGACACCAAAATACTTAAGTCTGTGCTGCTGCTTAATCTCAGCTCTTCTTAAATTTCATGATTTATCCCGAATTTACTTTGGCAGCAACGCTCTGAACCCCATGGGGGAACATTCCACGCTTCTCAAGCCCAGCTGAGCAGCTGGAACTCACCATTGGCATCTGGTTTGGTTTTTTCATCCTTCAGGTGTAAAGTGCTCAGCTAGAAATGAGGAAAAACACAGAATCAGAGAAATTTAAAGGCTCCCTATATTTAATTCCAGCCAGGCAAACCTGAGCTTTGGATTTATAAAGTACTGCACACACCCTTCTCAGCTGGAAGGGATGAAGATACAAGAGGAACTTGATTTCAAGAGTTTTAATACAACTATTTCTAAGCAAGAGCTTTAACAGAAATACAAGCTTTTTGAAGCTGTAATGACAACACAGAGAAGGAGTTGTTTTCTGTCCTGTAACCTCCACTCCCTAATAGCTCTGCTGATGGAAAATGGGAGGAAATCAGCATTCCAGGATGGAAACAGGATCCACAAGCTGCCCCAGGATGAGTTTGTTTCACCACCTGAGATGTGCAGGGAGGGCAGCCCCGAGGGTCTTCCCCACATCCAGGGGCTTGGTGAGTGCCCAAGCACAGTGGTTGAGCAGCTCAGGAAAAATAAAAAGCAATTTTTTTGAGACGCTTAGTTATATCCTCTAATTTGAAAAATATGAGAGAAGAGGGATTTTTTTAAATGCTGGAAGACAGAGATGAGCTGGGTGAGTGCCTGAAGCGGTGCAGTGTCTGGACGGAGGGTGAGGGGGACGGCAGGGACGTCTTTGCCTTTTGGATACGGAAAAAATGGATAAAGGCGAAGAAACTGAAAAAATAATGGTAAGTAAAAAAGAATTTAAAATCGGGGTTTTTGCTTATAAAGGAAGAGCCCAAGCCCAGGGACAACCCGACACCCCGGGGCCCTCCCTAACCCCACGGCAGAAAATGGGGCAAAAAAAGGGTTTTCGTGATCGCTATTTTCTGTGAGGAGGCGGCGGGGGCCGCGCGGCCCGGGAGCCCCCGCGCCGCTGGACCGAGCCGGGCCGGGCCGGGCCATCCTGAGCCCCCGCGGGCCCCGGCGCACACTCACCGACTCGGCCGCCGCCTCCTGCTCGTCCACGGCCAGGGCCCACGAGTCGGTGGCCATGGCCGGCCCGGGGTGGCCGCAGCAGCCGCGATGGCGCC
>VZRF01004523.1:25365-82883 GCA_013396875.1 Vireo altiloquus
TGGTGTGGGGCTGCGTGGTCAGGTCCCCTGTATGTTGAGGGGGCCTGCAGTCGGGGGTCTGGTACCCTGAATGCTGTGGGGCTGAGATCAGGACCCCAGTATGATGTGGGGGTCTGGGGTCAGCCTGTGTCCCACAGGATGTGGGGCTCAGTCCCCTGTGTGACGTGACCCTCCCTGGGGATCAGGCCCCCCATGCGGTGTGGGGCTGGGGCTGTGCCCCCTGGCTGGTTTGGGGCTGGGGTCAGGCCCTGCCATGCTGTCTGGTCTGGCCCTCCCTGTTTGGTGTGAGGCTGGAGCTTCTGTTTCCCGTGGAATGGAGTCCCTTTGGGAGCAAGAGCTGAGGGGAAGTCATGCAGACACTGTGACATTTGCGAGGGAACTGCAGCTCCGTCTCTGGAACAGGGATGGAGGTGAAAACAAGGTTGTAGGATGAGTCACGGAGGTGTAGAAGTGGCAGGAGCTGAAGAGTCATTTCCGTCCTGTCTCTTGTAGGGCAGGAGCTGGCTTAGGCCCGGTATCAAACCTATTCTTTAAAGGTCCTGGAATAAAGAGGAGTAAAAGGGAAAGTAGAAATCAAAGAAATGTGGGAAGAGCCTGTGGGATTTCCTTGCTGGGCCGCTGTTCCCTTCCTCGAGCCTCGTTTGAAAGAGCAGCTCTCGAGGAGGGTCTGAATTTGTGTTTTTATTCAATGCAGCAGAACTAGTAAAATGGCCAAGCCTGCAGGCATCAGCCACAAGTTCCCAAACCAAGGATTATTTCCCTATGTCAAGAGTTCCCCTCGCCTTTAATGGAGACACTTCATTTGTTCCACAGCCTAAAACTTCTATCTGAGCTTTTATTTCTTTCTTTGCTGAGAAATCTCATCCCAGGCAGGGCTGGACCCTTCACTATTGCTCTTCACACCCACTGTGGTTGTTTCTCCTTTAAACTAAGCCCCATCATTATCAAATATTATCATCCGATGCTTTTCCATCTAATTCAGTTTCTTGCTTGGAGGTGGTAGCCCTGTGTCCCTCCATATGTCAGGATCCCTCCCCAGCCCCACACCTGAACTTTGGGGTCTGGCAGCTTTACTTGTGGAGGTGACATCATGGCTTTTTTTTTCCATGGCAACAGGAGGATGCTGAACACAGGAGTGGAACGCGAGGAGATTTTCAATGGGAAGAGAGCAGGCAGCCAAAGGCAAGTCTGAGACGTTAATTAGGGTAAAAATAAAGATGAATGTGGGAAGTCCCAGAGGCTGACAGGCTCGTGCTTCCCAATTTAATGTTTTCTTGCAGACACACCTCCCATGAGCATTTAATTGCTATTAGTCCCATTTTAGAGGGGAAAACAGAGGCACTGAGAAGAAGATAACTGTGGTCAGGCAACATTGGCTGGGGGCAGATCCTTCCTCCTTTCTGCTCCTTGATCTTGGCAGCAATAATTCCTTGGGATTTTCAGGGCTGTGAAGCCTGTCAGTGGGGTGTGACTGTGTTTCTCTGTTCTGTCCATGAGGAAGGAGTTTTCTCCTCCGTCTCTGGAGCAGGGATGGGCTCCTGGAGGTGTGGGTTTCCTGTGGGTTCTGTGCAGGGTTCTTGATTTTGCTGGAGACTTTGCTACCATATGATTACACGTTTATTAATCTAAACATGAGGTAAATATTCAGATTAATTTAAATAAACTCTTAATTCCCCTCACCAGCGGACTTTGGCTGTGCTGGAATGAGATCTCACAATGGTGGAGGTTGGATGGTGGAATTTCATTGGAATTATCTGTGGTCCTTACACACCAAACAGGCCAGAGTCTTCCTTGCCCACACAAACCTCCTGCAAAGAGGAAGAAGAGGAAGAAGAAGAAAAGGAGAAGAAGAAGGAAGAGGAGGAGGTAGTCCCTGCCCAGCCCTATGTCATCACTTTTTATCATCACCATCTCCCAACAGGGGGATTATTTGTTTCTTCAGAGTGGTCCAGGCTAAGGAAAATGTCATTTACATACAGAGCACACATGGAGATATGGAAAGTGCTCATTGCCATCCATCCAGCAGGAGATTTGGTTCAGTATTGGGTTTTTCTTGTTCTTTTTCTCAGTTTTGACCCTGTCTGAATCTCCCAGAGCACCGCACTTGCACACTCAAGTGAGCTGGAAAAGGAGCCTGGAAAGCCTGTCCTGTGCTTGGCCAGTCCCAGAATCCACCCAGGCATGAACCAGGACTGGAAATTCTCCTCTGTGGTGGTTAGAGATGCTGCTGTTGCCTGGTCCCAGATGGGTAAAGCCACAAGCTTAAAGATAGCATTTAAGTGACCTCACATGCTATTTTTACCTTGTCCTCTCCCCAGTTTTGCCTCATTTACA
This sequence comes from Vireo altiloquus, assembly GCA_013396875.1. Lineage (NCBI taxonomy): Eukaryota > Metazoa > Chordata > Aves > Passeriformes > Vireonidae > Vireo > Vireo altiloquus. The sequence continues at coordinate 27,700 of VZRF01004523.1, forward strand.
CCCATCCAGTTCCCCACTGCTGCTCCTTAGGAGGGGCTGGCTCTCATTGATGGTGGGGTGTCCTGGGCAAAGCCAACCTGGGAAGATGAGGAGGAACAAACACTGGCTGGAGGCCCCTGTGAGCTGTTTTGGGCAGCTTTGAACACCTCATTGATGCCTGTGGTGATGCAGCTTCACCATCAGCAGTAAATATTAATTTCCCCCAAAAGAACTCCGTGTGTGTCCTCCTGGGGTCTCACACTTGCCTCATCTACCATGTCAGATGCTGCTTTATCTTCTAAACAAATACCCTGCTGCTACCACATTTGTTGGTTTGAATCCCAGGATTTCTCCTGACATATGTTATTTTCTTCCTAGAGGCCACAAGCCGTGGTAAACAAACATTTACAGGCGCTGGGAACAAGGGACATGGGTTTCTCCGTGGCTGACTTATTTGTCTGGCAAGAACCATAAATTCTGGAGGCAGCCCTGGGAGCTGGGCTTAGGAAAAAATTCTTGAAAATTCTCCACAGTTGGTAGAGTTTCTTGCCATCTCCTCTAAAGCACATTGTTCTTGGGGAACAAGATGGGTCATTGGGGATGCCACATGTCTGATCACCCTGATCCTACAGCGTGGATCTGTCCTTGGAGAGCAGGGGGAGAGGGAGGAGCTTTACCCTCTGTGTGCTCTGACCCAGGCTCCATGTCCAGCTCTGCTTTGGGACAACGTCCAAGTCTGTGCCTCTCCAGCTGCCTCAGTTTCCCCTTTCTACAAGTTGTTTTTCTGGGTTTAAGTTGCTCATGGCAGGGACTGTATCCTACCAAGGACATCCCTCAGTGACAGCATTGCTCCTGTGGGAAGGGTCCTTCTAGACCCCCATGGATGGGGCTATGGTTGAGGGGCTTTGGGTGTTCCTGGGGAGGAGAGGATGGATGAGCTGATAAGGGAATGGAGACAACAGCAAGGGTGGAAGAGAGATCCAGCCTAGGGCTGCAGAGGAGGCCAGTGAGGGGTGATGCATCCTGATTTTGAGGGGCTTTAGGGTGCTTTCCCTCCTTTAAAAGAGGGAGAAGATGACAGAGGTGAATGCGGTGGGTTCTTCCCCTCCCAGCAGCTGCTGTGGAAAATCCCAGGGAGACAAATCGTGGGGATGGGTAAGGGGAGTTTTCAGCCTCCTTTTTCTACCAGCCTGCCCAGCTCGGGGGCATCTCGTCCGCCCGGGTGGGCTGCACCCCTCGCCCCTTCCCTCCTCCTGCAGCCCCCGGGCACAGGAGGGGAGCGAGGGGAGGGGGAACCGCCAGAGTGTTCAGGGGGGATTGTCATGGTTACCTCCCTGGCAAAACAAATGGCTCCACTGGGTGATGATGATGATGATGGTGATGGTCACCCAGACAGCTCCGGACACTTTGAGACAGCGGTGGGATGCGAGAGACCCACCCTGGGGATCGAGAAGCTCCCCCTCCCAGGGGAGCCAGACGCCCTCCCGGCTCCGGGCAGAGCCTCCCTGCCGGCGCACATGTTGCTGCAGCCGGTTCGGTAAGACCCTTCCTCGCCCTCCCCCGGGAGCCCCAGACTCCCTGGTTTCCCCCAGCCCCGCTGCCCAGTGGGGAGGGTCCGGGGGGTGATGCCACCGGTTGCTGAGGTGGCTGGTGGTGCAGCGCTCCCACACCCCAAGCCCCGGCGCTTGCTCCTCTCCCTCTCTCCCTCCCTTTCCCTCTCTCCTCATCTCCTTCTCTCCCTGTCTTCCAGAGACAAAAGCGCTCCGCAGCTGTGCCTGTCGCCTTCGGGATTCCTCCTGCCCCCCCAGCCCAGCCGCAGAGGGGCTGGAAGAGTGGGTGAAGTTGCTCCAAACCCCTCATCCCCTTCCTCCTTCTCCTCCTCCTCTCTCCCAGGAAAGGTAAGAAAAGCAGTGGCTACTCTCCAGTTGCTCCTGCACCTTTTTAGCTCCGCAGGGGTGGGTGTGAGGGGTGTGTGTGTGTGTGTCACTTCCCAAGGCTGTGCACGATCCCAGCACAAAGCCGCTCACTGAAGAGATCCCTGTCATAATATTTCTGCAGGCAAAAGCCCACACTTTGCAAGCTGCTGCTTCCCAGCCTTGCCTTTTCCCAGCTGGATGGTGAGTCCTGGAACATCCCATCCCTCCCCCAAAATTGTACAGACATTAGTAGTGACTGTGTCTGTCTCCCTGCAGGCAGAGGACAGGGATGGATGGGGGGATGATGCTGGGGGGTGATGGGCTGTTGCTGTCCTGGGCAGCCAAGTGGGATAATCTGTTTGTGGACACACTGTTTGGGGAAGGAGGAGTGACCTTGGCAGGGTGAGGGGGGCTGATCCCCCTGGTAAGGGTCAAAACACTGAGACCTGGGTGGAATCCACTAGGCTGGCTGGACAGGGGTGGATGGAAAAGGGCTGTGCTGCACCTGGGGGCCCTGTGTGTCTCCCTGGATCCAGATGCATCCCAAGCAGGAAGCAGGCTGCCTGGCAGGTTTAGCCCAGCTGAGGGGTGTCTGGGCCAACACCCCCTCTCTGGCTCAGCCCAGGGATCTTTCCCCTGGCAAGGTGGGGGTTAACTAAGCCCTGTGTCAGAAATGTGTGATTAACAGCTCTAGGGAGGCACTTGGGACGTGAATCAAGGTCCTTGACCTCTGAGGCCAGGCTGTGGTCCAAGATACCTGCCAGGGGTATTGCTGACAGTCCCCAAAACCTGTCTCTGCCAGGGCTGTCAGTCACATCCCAGCCTGGCACTGTGTCACCTCGAGGAGGGGGACCTGGTTGCTTCCACTGGGCTCTGGCAGGAGCAGCTGCTTCCCAACCTTTCCCCAATCCCCATATCTGAGGCCTTAGGGTGCCCTTGGGGCCAGCAATCTTTGTCACTGTTGTGGCAGTGGGGGGTCATGTTGTCACCCTTTGGGAGGCGTGCAGTGGCTGTTTTCCTGGTTTTTCATCAAGTGGGATACTCCACTTGCAGTTTGAGGCAAGGGGAGGCTGGAGATGGGAGAACAGTTCCTGTAGCTTTTCCTGAGAGTATCCCGCAGGTCTGCCATGGTGGATCCATGGCTATTCCAGACAGAACAGTGCTACGTGTGCTCTTTCAAACCCCATTTCCTCCTGTCGCTTCCTAGAGATATTTTTGGGGTTTCCAGTTTCCTGGCCAGGTTTGAGCCTCATGCTTTGGGAGAAAGCAGCTGGAGGGGTCCTGCATGTCTCAGTCATGACCTGCAGTGTTGTGGGTCATGCAGGTGAAGTCAGGAGTCCCTCAGCAGCGTGCCCACGTCTGCTCCCTGAGTCCTGCTGCCCTGAAAACCAGGAGAATTCCCGAGTATTCCCGAGAATTGAGAGCCCTGAAAGTTTGGGAAGCACATGGCTTCTCGTGTCTTGGATTTGCAAACGGGGGAGTTTCCTTCCCCGTGGTGATTGCCCAGGAATGCTGATGGAAGGCTGTGGAGCAACAGGCATCCTCGGCCGGCTCTGTCCACCTAGACATCTCCACAGGGCGCTCTGGCTGTCGTCATCCCGGCGAGCCACTGGATGTCAGTGTTGATTGAGACAGACGACGTGGAAGGAATATTTTACCCAGCTGCAGAAAACCTGGCATCCTCTGAGCAGTGGGGCACGGACGTGGAGGCGAGATCTCCAAGGGAGCCCGTTTGTGGTCGGTCAGGGGTTAAAGCAGGGCGGGGCAGCGATTCATCACCTCAAAAATGCGTCTGACACAAGGTGTGGTACCAGAGTTGGGCTTCACACGGCTGCCTTCCTGTCCTGGCGGGCTGAAACAGCCGGGCTGCCCCTCGTATCTGCCCTTCAGGCACCAGGGCCGGCTGGGCCTGTGTTGGGTTTTATTCTGGCTCCTGGTTTGGCTCTCCCTGTCCTATTGTTGGCTGCTGATGCCACAGATCCTATGGTGTGGTACAGCTGGGACCCCAGCCCGCCCCTGGCAGTCGGGTCCTGCCAGAAGCCAGGCTGTACGCTCACAGTTTTGCCCTGTTTTCCTATTCAGTGCACAAAAATTACCTCAGAGAAGCATTATTCTGCCCCTGTCTTTACTCCACGTGCTCAGACATTTTTTTTTTGAGGGCACATCAGCGCTTAGAGACACAGACGGACACCCAGCAAGCTCCGAGGAGCTCTCCAGGCACCACCCCTCTTTTTCAGGCACATAAACACCTTTTCCCATTCCCTAAAATCCAGCCCCAGGCTCTCCGAAATGCAGGGACAGGCGCCCGCAGCCCTATGGAGGGGCTGGAGCCTGTGCTCCGGCTCGCAGCCCTGCGCTCTCTGCGCGTCACGGGGACTGTCCGCAGACGTCGCAGCAGCATCAGCGCCTTTCCCGTCAGTCGGGCACAGGAATTGGCCGAGGGTATTGCCTGGAATGGGGTGATCACATTTCCGTGTCTCCCTTCCCCCGTGGCCAGGAGGAGCAGTGGATTGTCATGGAAAGAGCGCTTACAAGGGAAGGGGGAAAAAAAGATCGATCCAGTAGCAGCCTGGTGGGCCAGGTCCAGAGCGTGGCTGGCCAACGGAGAATGTCTGTCCCCAACCCTGAGCTCCTCCCTAGTTGATGGGATTACAGGTGTATTTTGAGTGCTGGGGGTAATAACCAGTGTTTTCCCTTTTTCCTGGGATGCCAGATGCAGTGTGAGGTCGGGAGGCACCTGACCAGGTCCGTGGAATGGCGCCATGGCTGCTGCATGTGGCAGGCAGTACACGTTTGGTGGCAGGGAGGGGACACGCTGAGGACTGGGTGGGTGTAGTGGGTAGGGTGCTGACCCTGTGCAGCATCAAGCTGTTGGTAATTTTTTGGGATGCAGGGTCCTGCCAGGTCCCATCCTGAGTCCAGCTCTGTGACCTGAACGGAGACTGAGCACACATCCTGGAGCAGCAAAGGCAGGATGGGGAGCAGGCAGGGGGCCGGTGCTGAGCTCCTGGGGGGCTCAGAGGAGAGATTCCAGCCTTCCCATTGCTCTCCCTCACTCCAGCCTCTCCACTGCTCTCCCTTTCCATGCTGCAGTCACTTGATGGCGTTGGTGACACGAGCTGTGTTGAGCAGCCCCATGGCTCTGCTGGCAGCATCCCCTATCAGAGGGTTTTTGCCGGGAAGAGCCCTCTGAACCCTCCCTATCCTTGTGGGGTCGATTTTTTAGCTGGCACAGCAGTAAGGGCTGGTGCCAGGCTGCTCTGAGCCACCTCGGACCTGGCTCAAACAGGACATGGCACAGGGCTCTGCGTCCTTCCACGGGGCCCTTTGTGCTTGTCCTGGCCCAGGTGATGCAGAAATCCCTGCTGGCAGAAGAGTTCCCTTGGGGGCTATGTCCCCAGTCTCCCATGGGTGCAGGAGATGTGAGGGGGCTTGGATCTCACCCATGGCTCTGCCCCAAGGCCCCACTTCCAAGCCAGTCATGCTCCTGGAGCCCAAATTCAACCCTCTGGCAGTCCCGTAATGAATTCCTGTTGTGCCAAGCTGGTAGAGAGCTCGTTCCCAATATTATTTCTTCCCTAAGGTAAAATAATTCCTCCTCCTTCCTCCCTCTCCTGGCATTTAATCACTTCCTGATACCTTCATGGTCTCAGCCCCACCTTGAAGTGAGGGGACCTTCATTATCTCTCCCTGTGCAGGTGAGCTTTTGCCAGCTCCTGATTTCCCAAGCCCTCTTGGCACAGCTGGGAGCATCCCAGTGTGGGATGGCCTCCCCTGGCTCAGGCAGGACTCGTGTTCATCTCCTGACTGTGCGGGGCTGCATTCCCATGGATGCATCCCTGACCTCCTTGGGCAGCTCCTGGAGTGAGCAGCATTTGTGGTGGAAGGAGAGGTGGATTAATTTGAGAATGGCTGAGGTTTTTGGCTGGGATTCAGGGGCGTGCCTTGGGATTACTGCCCTCCATCATCATCTTCGCTGCTGTTTCCTTTGCTCAGTTTTCCTGGCTGCTCTCCTCCATCCCGGACAGTCTTTCTTGCTCTCCCTGGCTCTCCCTTTTTCCTTTCTTAACGCCGTTTTCCTGCCCGAGCACTCATCGAGCTCGTGGCCTTGATGTCTTCTGTGGCATTTGCATATAAAGGTGGGTTTTAATAACGCAGGTCTGGCAGGGAATGAGAAACTGCTGCTGGCTCCTCCTGGGCCTCGTAAATCACTGCATAAAGCATTGCAGAGCCAGGCAGGGAGAACTGCTGCCTAGCAACTTCTCCCGGTTCCCCAGGGAAGCAGGATGTGGCCCTGAAATCCACCTGAAAGGTCTCCTTTAAAACCCCGAGGCTTGGGGGAGAGGAGCTGGAACGGAGGAAAACCTGCTTAGGGAAAAGAGTTGGAATGTAATTGGCAGAAGGAGTCACTTTGCATCTGAATGTGTCGGCTGAGCACAAGGAGGGATGAGTCAGCCCAAGCAGGAAGGATCTGGAGATGCAGGACAGCAGAGCAGTGGCAGCTCCCTGAAATCAGCAAGGATGAGGATGGGCAAGGGCGTGGGAGGGCAGGAGGGTGCCTGGCTCTGCCTGCCTTCTTTTCCTTTCCCAGGATAAAGGAAAATTCTCATGATCATAGTCTTATCCTGGAGAAAGTTGTTGGTTTGGAGGATAATGAGGAGAAAGAGGGAAAGGAAAAGATGTTAACCTGTTCTGCCCAGACTCCAGCAATGTGGGAACCGGGGAGTGTGGACCTCTGGGGCTGTCTGTCCCCAGCCAGGGAGGTTTGATCCGAACCTCCTCCCTTGTCCCAGTGGGAATTTTGGGCAAGGCTTTTGCTCATGTCTTCCCTCCGGGGTCTTGCTCCATCCCCATCACTGCAGTCATCAAGCCCAGGTCTTGTCCTGTCCCAGGTCACTCACCTTTCTGTCCTCAGGGCTTCAGAATGAGGTGGCAGAGCCATGCAAACATTTTGGGTGCTCGGGGCTCCACATCCATTCTCACCTTTCTCTCTGCAGCTCCCCACCATCACCCAGAGATCCCTGGGAAGATGCCAGGGCTGATTAACCGGCTGACCCTCTCCCGGCTGCCCCTCGTCGCGTCCGAGGTGACATCCTGCGTCAGCGGCTATGCCTTTGGGATGACAGCCCTGCTCACCTACCACAACCCAGACCCCCAGGCTTTGGAAGGCAAGTTTCAAGGAGTGAAGCTTGGAATGGGAGCTTTAGAGCCAGGATATGGCAGTGCTGGGTTTCTGTGCATGCCTTCAACCTTTAGATGCTGGTGGGAAGCACAACCAAGTGTATTGTGTCCAAGTCTCCAACTTTTTAGGTGTGAAAAATCCCACAAGTGGGATTTTTTTCCCACTTGGGAAGTGCTAAGAGGGACCTGGCTGGTGGGTCCAGGGAAGTGCTGGGTGTTGCTAACACCCCTCTGGCTGGCAGGTCTCTTTGTGTACCCCTTGGACGAGGGCACGACTGTCGTGGGCTTCGAGGCAGCCGTGTGCCAGCGCACGGTGACAGTGCAGATCAAAGACAAGGCCAAGATAGATGACACCTACTTCGACAGCTGCAGCCTACCCCCTGGAACAGCTGGTGATGGAAGCGGTGAGGGGGTTGAGGGTGTTTTAGGGAAGGTGGGGAGAAAAGGAGGGGAAGGGGAGTGGGGAGGTGGCAGGGGGTGGCTGGCTGGTGTGTGCAGTGGCACCAAGGCGGCTCTTTTTGGGAGGCTGAGGGGTTGTGGTGCTCATGTCCCTGCCAAATGTCAGTCTTATCCATCTTGGAAAGCACTGCTGCTTCTGGGCAGCTGAAGGAGTGATGCAGGAGCTGAGGCTGTTCAAAGAAAGCTGATGTGTGCAGTGGGGGTGGCTTTGGGTGTTTGATCCAGGGCTGGGGATTGTGGGAGGCCTGGAAAGGAGAATTTTCCATGGTTTCAATACCTGGTGTGGTCCTCTCTGTGCAGGAAGGATCATGATGGATGAGGACCTGGAGAGGATTGTTTTCGTAGCCAACCTGGGCGTGATTCCTCCCCTGGAAAGTGTCTCCATCTTCATCAGCACCTCCTCTGAGCTGCAGACACTGCCCAGTGGGGTGGTGAGGGTCCTTCTGCCAGCTGTGTGTGTCCCCAGGGTCCCCCAGCCCAGCCTGGAGAACGCCAGCAGCCTTTCCAGCCACCAGCTCCGAACGTACGGAAAGCCACGGGGTGGGCTCTGTCTGGGATTGATCCTGGAGAATGCAGGGCTGGCTGAGCAGGACCTGCAGGAGGCTGGGGAGTGGCTGCAGGCTTTACCTCTGGCAGCCCTGCAGTTCCTGGGGGGATGGAATGTGTTCACAGGGTTTGTTGGGGTTTATCTCACCGGCAGGGACAAGCACCTCTGCGGATCGGGGAGCCCAGAGCAAGGGAGCAGGTTCTGTTTGGCTCAGCTGCTGGACAGTGAGCCCACCAACCCCTTTGAGTATGAGTTCAGCTTCCACCTGGAGATCCGGGGGCCGTGTTTGCTGGCAGGTAGGAGCACTGGGGGTGCCCTGCTGCACAAGGCTGATTTGTCACCTCCCCGAGGCAATGTCCACACTCCTCCTCCTCAATGCAAATCTCTGTTGGCAACTTAACTGTGCTGGGGTGGATTTACCAGTACAGGCTGATGCTAATGTGGGCTCCTGTCCTCTGCCACCTTGTCATCTCTTCTCCCTGGTCTCCCCCATCCTCAATCCTTGCTGGCACCTCGGTTTCCCTGGGCAGGAGTTGAGAGCCCCACACACGAGATCCGAGCAGACGCTGACCCCTCGGCTCGCTCCGCCAAGAGCATCGTGATCACACTGGCCAACAAACACTCCTTTGACAGACCCGTGGAGATCCTGATCCATCCAAGTGGTAGGTGGGCTCTGCTTCCTCTCTGCTGCACTTGCCCCTTCCTGGGATCCTCATCTGTAGTTCTGGAGACAGCTGGATTAGCGCTGGTTTTGCAAATATTGTCCAGGTTAGGGTTCCTGGGAGGTAATCCTGGCCCCTCTCAGGGTTTTCTGAGCTCCCCAAGCTCACAGGTACTGCTGTTTTCCCAACCAAGGGTGCCTCCATCTCTGCCAGACCCAAAGTGTAACCACAGCTGTTCTTCACACAATTCTCTGCATTTCCAGAGCCCCACATGCCCCATGTCTTAATGGAGGAGGGTGACATGACCCCGGCAGAGTATGAACGACACCTGAAGGGGAAGAACGATTTCATTAAAGGCACTAAGAAAGACCCCAGTCCCAAGAAAAAGGTGAGAAACACAAGCTGCAGGTGTTAGCTGAGGCTTCCATGGACTGGAGCTGAGCTAGAAGATGATTCCTGGTTTCCAGCATCACTGTCCCAATGAGACCTTCAACATCCTCCCTCAGAGAGGGGCTTGTGTGGAGGAAGAGGGGAAAATTCAGCAGTGCTGCTGATAAACTGAGAGTGGAAGGAGCTCTGAGATGGTTATTGTGTGTATAATTAGTGCTAGTCTAGCATAGCATAATTAGAGAGGTGCATTGTGATAGCATTAAGGGTATTATAATTACTGCAATGACATAGAATAAAATATTATTTTAATTGCTCAGTAAATGTTTACTGTTTCTGGGTAGCTGTCAGAGGGAAAGAAGTGATTTTCCTTGGAATAATGAGCTGAACTGAAGACAAGGTAGGAGAGACTTCTCTTTGTTCTGCTGAGCAACAAAGAGAAAAATATCTGTGCTGGGATTTGTGCCTCAATTCCAGCAGTTCTGAAGGAATGAGTGACAGCTGAGCACTTCGGTGTGTCTGGGATCAGCAGAGAGGAGCGAACAGCTCAGAGCCCTCTGCATTTCCAGGGTGGGAGTCTTCCCCTAAGGGATGGGTTGTGCTTGTGTGGCCACAGCCAGGGCTGGCAGTGTCAGCTCCTGTTTTACACAGCTGGGGCTCTCCTGTGTGCCCAGAGATGCTCATTTCCCCCTAAACTCCTTCTCCACATGTCTGATCCTGGGTCCCTCTTGGCAGACATCCCAGACCTGCTGCAGGGGTGCCTCCCCGTGCTGCTAAGATTTCTCCTTTCACCAGAGACTTGTCAACCCTCCTCTCCTTCCTTCCCTTTACCCTCGGCTCGCTCTCGCAGGGCTGGGACTCTGCAGGCATCTCCTCTAATTGTGTTCAGTGTGTGGCAGGTGGAATGAGATGAAACTCCCACGCTACGCCTCGGATGGCTCCCTAATTATTTCTGCATCTTTAGCATGTCAGATTATCTAAGGGGGGATCATTCTGGAGACATTTCCCTGCAGGAAAGCCACCTGTGCCCCAGGAGACTGGGAAACAACTGCAGGGAGCAGAGAAAATGCCTGGAATATCTGGGGTAGACAATGGGCTGGATTTGCTGCTGCTCAGAGCAGGACACTGGCCACTTCTCGGCTTAAATTAAATTAGCCCAGAAATTTCAGCAGTAAATTATAATTAATTCTCCTCCCTCAGCTGGTTATGCGAAAGGCTTGGATGCTGTCAGCTGCAGGTTGGTGGGGATGGATGCACACTGGAATCAACTTTCCTTGACAAAATCTGATTAGTTTACTGTAATTAGATAATGGGTGAAGGGGAACGGAAGGGAGGTGAGGAGATGTTTTCTTTTCTGGCTGACCTGTAGCAGCATCTCTGAAGCTGTTTACTGAAGATTGGCCTGTAAAACTCCCTCCAGAGTCAGTGAGAAATCCCAAAATGTGGGCTCATCCTGATCCCATAGGAAATTTATGTCATGGATACCCAAGAGCATTCCAGGGAGTTCTGTGGATAGGTCCAGGGCCATGATTCAGTCTTTGGACAGAGGCAGCAAGGAACACTCTAGTCGGGAATGTGATAAACTGGAAAAGTTGTTAAACAAAATAATGTCATATGGCTGGAGGGAAATGGAAATGGAAAAAGCCCTTTGATTTCTCAGCAGCTGATTAATTCATACCCCATAGCATGGAAAGGAAAGGAAAGGAAGGAGGATGAGTGGGAGCTTGGCTCATTCCTGTGAGTGGGACCAGTCTTTTCACTGGGTCAGAGAAGCAGCACTCAGGCAGAGGAGCTGAAAGCAGAGCTTGCTTGTGTGTTGAGCCACAGGGAGTTAGTGAGTTATAGAAAACAAAGGTTGGTCGTCAGCTCATGGATTAAGGAATGTGACTCATGGCCAGAGGAAACAAGCCCAGTTATCTGGGGTTTGGTTTGGTTATCTGGTCTGGTTTACTCCTGGTGAAACCAATGAGAAAAGCAGCCAGAAAGAGGAGAAAAAAGGTAAACAAAGCCCCTGAGGATCGAGTTGCTGTTGTGGAGTTGTTTCCACACTCAGACCCAGGGATGAAAGGCCACAGCTGGGCTGATGTGGGGTCCTGGAGCTCCCTCCAAAGCAGCTGAGGCTGTGAACCTGTTACTGCTCGATACACATGTAACAGCACATTATAGACCCATCACAAGAGGTTTTTACCCGTTTAATTTTATCCCATTTGTAATAAATACTTGAAATAGGAGAGAAAATGCAGAGAGCCAACGGAGCTGTGTGCAGTGCAGAGACAGATCATGCAGGTTCCTATCGAACCATGGCCGGAGCAGCCACTTCAGCTTTCCAAAGCCTTTAAATCCCTACAAAGGAAAGTGATAAAAGAAATGGGCAGAAAAAGCAGCAAACCAGAGGTGGCAGGAATGAATTGGAGCGGCGAATGCAGCACATCAAGGGCTGCATCTCACACTTCATTAGTGAGTGACCATGGAGAAAACCTCTGGTGTGCCTCGGTGGGATGCTAAGCTGTGCTAATGAACCAGGTTTTCGGGAAGGATCTAATGAAATGTTTGGAGAGTCAGTTTTGCAAGCTGCTGGGTAGGGCCAGATCTTTTGATTTCTTCTCCAGGCTTTTATCTGAGTGTGCAGTTGCTCCATATAATCCCAGAATGGTTTAGTGGGATGGATCTTAAAGCTCATCTTGTCCCACGCCCTGCCATAGGCAGGGACACCTTCCACTATCCCAGGGTGCTCCAAGCCCCATCCAGCCTGGCCTTGGACACTTCCAGGGATGGTGAATACTGTGGGTATGGACAGAACAGAACACCTGGACATTGACCCTGGTGTTGTCACCTCTGAGGTGAGAACAACCAGATTCTGGCCCACAAAAGGCCATGCACTCACATTTTTAGCCGTGTTGTGATTCCCCTCGAATTGAAATGGGGTGGAAAAATGAACCTCTCGAATTCTCTCCTGTTTTCTTTCAGACGGAAATCATCAGGAAGAGGCTGAACAAGGACATCCCCCACCACCCTGTCATCATGCTCAACTTCTGCCCTGACTTGAGGACTGTGCAGCCAGGCCTCCGGAAAGCCCAGGGAGAGTTCATCTTCCTGGTAGACCGCAGCAGGAGCATGAGTGGTGTGAACATCAACCGTGCCAAGGTACCTGCAGGAGGTGAAGCACCTGCCTGTCAACAGGGATGAATGAGAGAGAGCAATGGGGGTGCTGAGAGCAGAAGTGTTCATTATCAGGGGATGGGGGGTAATTATGGGCTGTATTTTAGTCTCAGCTATGGCACTTGTTTGGTACCTGCAACAAAGGTGACTCTCCCCCATTCTCTTCCTCTTCTTTCTATCAGTGCATAAAATGGAAAATTACTTTATTTTCCTCTCTTGCTGGCATGTTTTGTGCATCCGTTTTCCAGTTCTCTCTGTCTCCAGGAGGGCTTTGGGTGATGGCTGCCTAGGGGGAAACCTCTGGGGAACTTCAAGGGGAGCGACGTGCTGACCATGCATTAGGAGAGGTTTTGCTGATAGGCACCTCTCTGTGCCCACAGCAATGATTTAAACGTGAGACATCCCTGTTCCAAACACAAATGAACACCAGCAGCCTGGTGGATAGTTACGGGAGTTGTGTTGAGACCTCTCGATAAAAAATAGCATTGTCAGGATGTTTTGTGGGTCTGAGGTTTCCCTGTCAGATGTGACTCTTACCCAGAGCCAGCCCCAGTGCAGGACCCTGCACTTGGTCTGTTGAACCTCATGAGGTTCCCACGGACCCACTCCTGAGCTTGTCCATCTTCTAGCACATCTCTTTTCCCATCTGTCTCCAGTTTCCATGGGAACTGCCGAAGGACAGACACCTTCAGCAACAAGGACTGGGATGCTGGGGAGCCTGCAGACGGCTGCAGCACATCCCCTGGGATAGGGAGGCTGTTCCCAAGGGGAACGGGGTATCTCTGGGGTTGTACCCTCTTCCCCCAGCACCTTTAGGAGCCTGGAAATCTTGTCACAGGGTGGATTTTTGCTTTCCAGCTCACAGCATGGCTGGGTTTGGGCACCACAGTCTCTGCAGCCTTTGTGGAGGCAGGATTGTCCCCTAGGGATGGGGACCTGAAGGATCAGAGCCCTTCTCTAAGAGATCCCAAAATGGAAACCTCATTGCAGGAGGACTGTAGAAACACGAAAAAGGCTGTTCCCCTTCAGGAAAAAGTATTTTAAGGGAGATAGAGGAGATTTTGGAGGAGATAACTCAAGGGAGAAACCCACTGTCCCTCTTCTGAGTGTCCCATCCTTGTTTGTCACTTGCAGACACCAGGGACATCGCAGCAGGGGCTATTCTGAGAGGATTTGGGTGGGGTTTGCTTGGTGGAACCCTCTGCATCATCCTCAGCAGGCTGGATGCATGGCATGACAGGGCTTGGAGCTGTGCAGCCTCAGGATGTGCTCAGGGATGGGATAGAAGGGCCCATGTGGAGCAGGAGGGCACCCGTCCAAAGCAGCTGGAGTGGAAAATTCAGGGATTTAAATTTCCTGCAGCCAAGTCCTTTCCCACCCTGATGCAACCAGGGAGAAGAGCCAGGCTGTGATGGTGCTCGCTGGCAAAACTACACTAATAACTGGGAATTGACTTTTCTGGAAGCAAGCATCCCTCTTTATTGAGTTGCCATATAGCTATTGAGTGCAACAGGATCAAGATCAATATTTACCATAAGAAGCAATAAATCTTTCTGCTTGCTGAAACAGCAAGCAGGCATCAGTTGCCCATTTTGGGAAGTGCTTTAAGAGAAATATTTGGAAATTTGTATTTTTTCCCTTGTAATGAGTTCCAAGATGGGATGTCAGCACTGAGATCTGGAAGAGCCAGCATCCCAGGAGCCATCTGGGAGCAGTGGTATAAATATATCCTCGTAGGTTTGAGATAACAGCTTGGATTCAAGTACTCCAGAGCCTGTTAAAGGGCAGCCCTGTTCTTGTACATTATTCCACTGATTTTCAGTGCTCCAGCTCTGCGTTGTTGCTGAATCTTACAGGCTTTGGGAGCTGGATTGACCTGGCACCACATCCCTGCTGGTCCCAGGCAGGGGGTTTGCTGTGTCCCTCTGCAGTCACTCGGTCTTTGCCACTGGTAGGACAGCTCAAGAAGGTTGTTCTTGCTTGTTTGACCTTGGCAGCTCCTCCAGGGGCTGGCTCGAGGGTTTCTGCTGCCCTCGGCAGACTGGCAGGAGTCTGCCTTGATCAGCATTTAAATAGAACTGAGCTGCTCCTGAACGCTTTGCTTTACATTTTGCTTTAAATAAACACTTTGCTTTAAATGGGTCTCATCTCCTGCCACATAATTGCTCCTACAAGCTCAAGAGCTCCTTGGGCAGCTCTTGCCCGATTGCTGTGATCACAAGCTCTGTCCTGGACTTGTCCACGACATCACTGTGACAATTCAAGTTGCTCTTGCCTTATGTAAAGCCCAGGAATAGGCACGTTAGATAACCACCTCTGGTAAAGAAAATAGCTTAAAACTGTCGTCTCCCAGTTATTTTAATTGAAGCCAGCTATGAATACAAGAGAATTGGGGATGGGGGAGGCTTTTCCTTTTGTGTAACTTTAAGCTGTTTGTTTATTTTCTGCAAGTTTAGGCATTGAGATGCATTGCGTGTCGCACTTCTCAATTTCACACTCTGCTTCTCACCCACCAGCTCTGTGCTGCAGCACTGTGTTGCCAGCACAAATTGAATCCCTTAAAAACAAACAGAAAGATTTGTTCAGCTCTTTGTCTTTTTTTTTTTTATTGCAAAGGCTCCCCATTTTCCTCACTGCTTCGGGTCCCAAATATTATCAGGGGACTTTGAAAAGAGTAGGATCATATGGAGACATGGGAAAAAAGCAGTTGGTTTGTTGTCAGATGAGGGTGGGATGGCTCTGGACAGGGCTTTTACTGGTGACGTTGGGACAGCCAGGGAGAGTCCAAGTGTGCTGATGTCTGTTTGCTTTCCACCCCTCAGGATGCCCTGTTGGTCATTCTCAAGAGCCTGATGCCAGCGTGTCTCTTCAACATCATTGGCTTTGGATCCACCTTCAAGACCCTCTTTCCTGCCAGTCAGGCCTATTGTGAGGTGTGTGAGCCCACAGTCCACAGAACCACAGACTGGTTTGTGTGGGGAGGGATCTTACATGCCATGAGCAGGGACACCTTCCACTGTCCCAGGCTGCTCCAAGCCCCATCCAACCTGGCCTTGGACACTGCCAGGGATCCAGGGGCAGCCACGGCTTCTCTGGGCACCCTGTGCCAGGGCCTCATCACCCTTATAGTAAATATTTTCCTTCTAAAATCTAAACCTGCCCTTTTTTAGCTTAAAGCTATTCCCCCTTGTTCTGTCACTCCAAGCCCATGTTCAAAGTCCTTCTCCAGCTCTCTTGGAGCCCCTTTAGGCCCTGGAAGGGGCTGTAAGGTCTTCCCAGAGCCTTCCCTTCTCCAGGATGAACAACCTCTACTCCCTCAGCCTTCCCTGTGGTGCTCCTTGGCGCTCAGAGGGTGCTGGTGCTGACAATTCCACCGCTCCTTTGGGCAGGAGAGCCTGGCCATCGCCTGCCAGAGCATCAGGAGGATCCGAGCTGATATGGGCAGCATCAACCTCTTATCCCCCCTGAAGTGGGTCATCCGCCAGCCCACCCACAGGGGCCACCCCCGGCTGCTCTTCCTGCTGACGGGTGGGGCCATCAGCAACCCCGGGAAGGTTCTGGAGCTGCTGCGGGACCACTCCTGCTCCATCAGGTACGGAAGGCAGCTGGGCTCACCCCTGCAGGGCCAGAAACCTGGCACGGGCTGGGATGTGCCTCTCCTTGAGCACAGCTCCATCTCACAGACGTCCCCACTTCAGAGACAGAGGCAGGAGAGATTGCTGTTATGAGCCATGGGAGAACCTCAAAGGGTTTGGAACGGATCCCAGAAGTTCAGATGCTTTTTAAACAATCAAAAGCAGGATAATTGAGCTGACAACTTCACAGCTCTCGGCTGATGCTTCCTGCTAGGAGAGATTGACACGCCAACAATCTTCCTTGCTTTTTTTAAATTTTTTTTTTTAAAGCACATCTGGGGCTGGCCCCAGCTGCTTCCAGGATGGGGCTGTGCAGAATTGAATATGTTGAAAGAGAGCAATGTAAAAAGCTGCTAATTTGTGCATGAGCTCCCAGCCTGGCTCCCCAGCTCTGATCACAGGCTGTTCTGGTTTCTCCTCTGCCTCTTTAAGGGGCACAAAACACGAGAAAAATGTAAGCAATCCTGATTCCTCTTCCATCTCTCAGACTTTGGGGCTTACTGGGGAAGCTGCTCTGCGGGTTTGTAACTGCAGAGAGGTCTGATTGCTTCCCAGTGTAGAGGGCATCCCACTATCTCACCCCTCGCTGTCACGGAGCAGTAGGGGAGGGTTAAATGCAATCAGAGCTGGAGGGTGGTCTCAGGTGACCCTGGAAGGGAGAGTCCTGGGCATGGCCCATCTTAAAAGAAGATCAGAGCCTTCTTTAAGAGGGGTGTGAGGCTGACCTAGGATTTGCAGCCGTCTGGGGATTAAAACCCTCCAAGAGGAAAGCCCCTTGTGCAGAGGCAGTTTGCTTCTGAAGGTGCTTTCTCAGCTATCCACTGCCCTGCCCAAATGCCGTATTCCACCTATTCCCATCCTCCTGGCTTCCTGGCACATCCATCCCCACCTAGCACTGCCCTCCCTGCTTGGAGTCTAGCTCGACTTCCAGCCTTCAGCTCAAACCAAATCCTGATTATCGGAGCTGGGAGTTGGGGGAGCAGCCTTGCCTGGCTTGATCCTCCTTCCTTGAGAAAACATTTATTTTAGTTGCAAGCAGAGATAATTACTGGATATTTAGTGCTATTGACCACAGCCAGCAGGGAAAAGAGCAGAACTGAGAGCAAAGCAGCTTGTTTGTGTTTGCAGAGGAGGGGAAGGCTGGAGGTCCTGCTGGGAACCCCAGAGTGTCACTGCTGAAGTCTGGTCTTGAGGGAAGGGGCTTGGGGTCTGCTGAGAGAAGGGGGCTGGTGGTTCATAGAACCCCAGAATGGTTTGGATTGGAAGGGACCTTAAAGCCCATCTCATTGCAGCCCCCTGCTGTGGGGCAGGGGCTCCTTTCACTATCCCAGGTTGCTCCAAGCCTCATCCAGCTGCCTGGCCTTGGACACTTCCAGGGATTCAGGGGCAGCCACAGCTTCTCTGGGCACCCTGTGCCAGGGCCTCCCCACCCTCACAGGGAAGAATTTCTTCTCAGCATCCCATCTAACCCTGCCTCCCGTCAGTGGGAAGCCATTCCCTCCTGTCTTGCCACTCCACAACCATGTCCAAAGTCCTTCTCCAGCTCTCTTGGAGCCCCTTTAGGCACTGGGAGGTTCCCAGCCCTCCTGCCAGCTGCCTAAAAGAGGGGCTGCTTTATTCCTCTGGACACAGCAGTGGGATAAAGCCAGAAGGAGTTTCTGCCTGAGGGAGTGTGTGAGCTACATGGGGCTGGGGGATGGCTTTTCCTTTGGATCCTGATTCTCCCTGTCCCTTTGCAGGTGCTACAGCTTCGGCATCGGGCCAAACGCCTGCAGGAGGCTGGTCCGGGGTCTGGCTGCCGTGTCCAGGGGCATCTCCGAGTTCCTGGCGGAGGGCGAGAGGCTGCAGCCCAAGGTACAGCCCCCACTCCCCAGGGCACGCCCCGTGGGGCTCTAACGATGCTCTTGTTCAGCGAGGGGCAGGCCACGGCTCCCAGCGCGTTCATTCCCAGTCCTGGCCCTGCCTTCCCAACGTCCCCCCGCAGCAGGTGGGCGAGCGGGAGGGGCTGAAAGAGCACCTCCGTGTCCGGCCGTCGGAGGGGGTGGGAGGCTGTGTTTCCCTCCGCCGGGGGCTGGGGGGCCGCGGCAGCCGCGATGCAGCAGCTCTGCCTTCAAAGGCAGCTCTGCCTCAGACACGGCGAGGGCAGAGGGACCGGCATCAAAGCAGCCAATTAGTTTTGAAGTCGAGCTCAGCCCTGGCATTGCTCCGGCGAGAAGGACTCGGGGTTGGAGCGGGAGGAATGCGCTGTGGTGGCTTTGCTTATTAAGCTGACTTTAAAGCCTCTCCATTCCCTCTCTCCCCATGAAAAGTAAAACTGTGTGCTTCAAATCCGGTGTAGGGATGACTCTGTCCCCTGGTGAACACACAGAACCCAGCCTGTCACCTGCTGCATGACTAAACCCAGAGAGAATTGGGTCTTTAGCTCCTAAATATCTCCAAAAAGCCAGCTCCTACCTTCTTGATCTCACAAGGAGGAGTTCAGCAACTCCCCCCTCTGCAGGAACCTGGAGCACACAAAAACCTCTCTAAGACAGAACAGCATCAACATTCCTGATGTAAATTAAAAGCAAAGACAGTGAAGAGAGAGCTTTTTAATAAGAGCTATTAATAAGCTTTGCAGGCTGTGCAACTCGGTGCCTTCAGCAGTCTGAGGCGTCAATTAATGGCCTTATAAAACACAGCCTGGTGTGTCTTCCCAAGCCTGTGAAAAAGCAGGGAACAATAGGGAATATTTGAGCTGTTCTGCCTCTAAATCCGGTGTTCAGTTCCCCTGGTGTGCAGGGAAGCTCGTGTAGATGGCTCCCCGGGAGGTTTGTCCATGAGGTATTCACGGATATTGGTCTTCTCCACATGTGAAACTGGCAGAGCATTGCTGATCCCTGGTAGTGGCTTGTGCTGGCAATGAGCTGTTCCAAAAAAATCTGTGTGAGTGCTGGGCTTGGGACAAGGGCTGGGAACCTCACTGTCAGACCAGTGAAGGCTGACAGTATTTCCTGGGTGCTGGAGGGCAGCAGGGATGCTGCCTCACATCAGAGCAAGATCCCTCTGGCCACAAGCTCTCACCTTGCTCTGGACCAGCAGAGTGTGTCAGATCGGCCCTGTGCTCCATCACTGTCTGCTCTTGGGAAAAAATCATGGAGTCATTTAGGTTGGAAAAGACCTATAGGATCATCAAGTCCAACCATTAACACAGCTCTGCCAAGTATAACTTTGCCAAGGAGATGGGGGTGCTGGGATGGGCATCAGAGTAGACTAAGAGGAAGCAGGAGATGGTGGGAATCAGCTGATGGGTTTGTTTGAGGGAATGTTCCCCTTCTTTGCAGCATATGGCACGTGCACCATGGCTCACCCCAATGTCCAGTTGGTGTTGAACCTCTTCCCCCTGCCCTTTGCAGATGATCAGGTCACTGAAGAAGGCGATGGCGCCGGTCCTGAGTGATGTGTCTGTGGAGTGGGTCTTTCCTGAGAGCGCTGAGGTCCTGGTGTCCCCTGTCAGCACCAGCTGCCTGTTCCCTGGTGATTGCCTGGTCAGCTACGGCATCGTCTGTGACACCTCCTTGTACCTCTCCAACCCCAGATCTGTGAGTCCATGGGGCTGTCCCGGGAGCAGAGGGGGTTGGGGGTGTGCATGAGGGTCTCGGCTCTGTGCGTGGTCAGGAGATGTCTCCTGCAATCCAGCTCTGTCCTTAAGGGAGATGATGGGTGAGGGTTTGGGGGGAGATAGTGGATAAGGGCGCTGGTGCAGTCTGTTTTGGCTGGGAGCCGTGGATGGACACGGTGGTGGGACCTGTTCCCTCTCTGTGCTTCCCCGCAGGACAAGAGGCGGCGGTACAGCATGATGCGTTCCCAGGAGTCGGGCAGCTCTGTTTTCTTTCACTCCCAGGAGGAGGGAGCAGGCTTGGAGAGCTGGAACCACTCCAGAGACTCGGAGGGCTCCTGCCCCGCTGAGCGCTCCCCTGACCACCTGGGCGTGGGCAGAGATCCCGAGGGAGAGTCAGACATGGACACGGGTCAGAGTTTCCTCTGGACATGCGGGGGGGTGATGCCCTTGTCTCTCTAATCAAGCTCCTGTCACTGCTCCCCCAATTTTTTTGCCTGATAAATGTGTGTTTTCAGCTGCAAAGAGCTGGAGGAGTTTGCAGGAGAGATGACAGATCTCCTGAGGCTTCAGCAAGTCTGTCTGGTTTGGATGTTTTATCCAAACCTGTCAGGAAATCAAGGGAAGCCCTGGTGAGCTGGGTTCCCTGGAGATTTTCAAAGCAGCTTTAGCTTTGGCCACATAATTATTTACAAGCTTCCCAAGCGGTGTGAGGAGGAGTGGAGTGAGCAAATGGGTTGCTCTGCATCCCTGTACCTGCAAATCAACTTCCCAGTCAGGAGAGGGGGGGAATGGATCCAAAGCTCTGTCCCGAGGGTGTCACTCCTCTCCACCATGGCTTGGCTGGGTGTTTGTGTCAGCAGCATGTGGCATAAAGCAGCTGCTTGCACCCCAGAGCTGGGGAAACCTCTGTTACTCAGGGGATGTTCTTCCCTTTTATTCCGAGAGGAGCTGTGCTGTGCATCCCCTTAAAGTTGTCAAAAGCAATGAGAAATCGTGTCTTTCCAAGGCAAATTTTAGTCTTGCTCTGACAGGAGCGTGTCTGCACTAATTAAATTTCATTAGTAAACCCTTTGTCTTCTCCAGGGAGGTTTGTGGAAATGCAGTCAGTCTTTTTTTGGCTGAAAACTCCTCAGACAAAACCTTCCCAACCTGCTCTCTTGACATCCCCAGGAATTTTGAGTGTTCCTATTTCCTTTTGTGGTTTTGTTGCTTTGCTTAAAACTTTCCAGGTCTGAGTGTGGTCCTCTGAGCTTTGGCAGGACCCTGGGGAGGGCTCCCTGCCTCCCACCATGAGCCAAGGGGGGGTGGTGCTGGCTGATCCCACTCCAGAGTGGAGCCGATCCTCTCTCCCACAATTCAGGAATGGATGTGAAGGCACTGTCCAGGAGACGGGCGTACAGCACCACCCAAATCTCCGACCACGAGCATCGCAGGAAGGTGCCCACAGCCAGCGATCCTGGCACAGCCCTGGTGAAAAACCCCCTCCGGAAAACTCACCTGCAGGACCTGCAGCAGGTCAGCCCTGAGCCCTGGCAGGTGGATTTCCAGGTAGGTGATCCCCGAGAGGCTTTGCCTCAGGTAGAAGCCAGCAAGGGAAGCAGGAAAATATCAGGTGGATAAGAGCCTCAGGGAAAGGGCCTGATTCACACTAGTCCTAAAATACTGATATAGGTAATAGATATAGATAATAGATGTAGCTCTGCAGCACATCACAAACACTGGGGAAACGAGTCAAGCAGGGAGCAGAGTGTCATCCTGATATCCCATAGCAGTCCCTCCTGATGGGCTCCTGCTTTTGCCTGCTCCCCTTCCCCTCAGTGGCCTGTGCATCACCTTGCTGCTCCTCTGGAAATTCTTATCTCCCTACAATTTAGGATTCAAACTCTCCCCATGGCTGTGGCACTTCTGTGCTTGGCAGGAAAAAGGAATTCAGTGTCAAAGCAGATTCCCAGCTGGATCCACAGCCTTATGCAGCACTGGGATGAGACACCTGCTGAACAGGGTTATGTCCCCTGCCTGCAGCAGGTGGAATCAGGGCAGATTTTTCAACGGATCTGTGGGAAGGATAGGGATAGTTTTCTGCCATCCTTGTCATCGCCAGGATGCTCTGCTCTGCAGTCAGCATCTGCAGGGCTGGGAGGACCAGCAGCACTTGTGTTCCCATGGAAACTTGGAGTGGGATATCGAGGACTTTCATCTCCCCTCTGCTCTGGGTTAGAGATTGCTGGGTGAGGAGTGGGAGGAGAGATGAGGGGGCAAAGGGGAAGCAGGGCCAGGGCTCCACAGGGAGGGATGAGACCTCTGCCCTCAGGCTACAGCAGAGAGGATGGTGAACAGCATCAATGACCAAGAGCAAGCAGGTTTTAGGGGTACTGGCAACATTCCCTGTATTGGGAAGGTCCCCAGAGCATCCTCCTGCCCTCGGCATGCGGGCAGGGGTGGAACTGACTCCCCCCTGGAGGGCAGTAAATGGTTAACAGCATGCATCCTGCTCTTAATTAAATGCAGCCTGGTTTTGCTGTCTCTCCTGCTGCCAGGACTCCCAGCAGCTCTCCCAGCTCTCAGTCCTACTGCCAGGGCTTGACATTTTCAGGGGTGTGAAGCCGAGCCCTCAGCTCATCTCCACGCTTGCTGTGCTGGGAAGGAAAGGTCAGCGCCAGCCACGGGCAGCTTAAACCCCCTGCTCCATTCCCAGCTGGCTTCCTCTGGCTAAGGAGGAGAGCTTGGGCAGGAGAAGGAGCAGGTTTGGAATGGAAAGGGTCTGGCAGGATATGTCAATATTAGCTTGGTAAATCGCTCCTGGAGCCACCTGGCTCCCAGTTTTGCTGGTGGTCTCAGAACAACAAAAAATTAGGTGGTGGTGGAGGTCATATCCTTGTCTGTCACCCAGAGAAAGTATCCTTTCATGTGCCACCTTCTACCACCTCTGCTCTCTGCTGGTATTGTGCCAGGGATATAGAATCTGTCTGTTTTAGGTGGATCTTCCCACAGCCCTGGGGACAGGGGTGAAACCCAGAGCTTGCAGAGGGGAGCATCTGTGTGGGATGTGGCACCAGAGGTGCTGAAGTGGGGGATTCATGTCTCCTGAAAGTGGAGAGACAGACTCATAAAAAAAAAAAAGAAAAGAAAAAAAGATAAAAATTCTCCCATCCCCTGCGCCTCTCTCCTTTCGTTACTAAGCAACTGGTCCTTGATCTTTCTGTCTCTCTTCTTTTCTTTGGTTCCCAAGTGAAGTCATTAAAATGTCTAGAGGGATGAAACTCATATTTCACCTTCTGCATGTCTGGGGAAGGAGCCCCTGGGGCCAGGGTCCCTTGGGGACATCCCGAGGTCTGGTGGAGGGCTTTGTTTGGGCACAGATCCCAGCCGGGGATGGGCAGAGGGAAGGACCTGTGTGATTGCATCCCACACTGAGGTCAGGCAGGGAGCAGATGGGATCAGAGGGGACAGAGCAGGTCCATGCACGGAGCAGACGGGATCAGAGGGCACAGAGCAGGTCTGAGCAGAAGTAGACAGGATCAGAGGGCGCAGAGCAGGTCCATGCCATTGGCTGCAGCCAGATCCAGCCCAAACCTCTGCTCTGCTCACAGCCCCTCCCGGCTGCCCCGCATGGCTCTGCCACCAGGATCCGTGGTGCAGGCGCCCGGCGCCCGGCGCTGCTCCAGCGCAGCTGTGTGTCCATCTGCCACGACGCCAACTCCCCAGCACTGCTGGACGGGCTGCAGGAAGCCCCGACAAAGGGCTTGGAAGCACTCGATGCCATCCCGAGCCTGCACTCCTCGTCGGACAGCCGGAGCCCCGGGGATCTGGGTAACTGGGAGAGGCGGGGCATGGCCAGCCTCATCTGTCTGTGCCGGGGTTTGGTGGCATTGCGTTGTGCTCCGTGCCACTGTCTGAAATCTGGGAAACATTAATTATGGGTTTGTGGTGGCAGTGGGGAATTCAGCTCCCAGGGAGGTGATTAATGATCCGCCTCTCCCCTCTCTGCAGAGTCTGCCCAGCATCCATCCCTCACCTTTGAGACTGAGACCTCATCCGACTGGGAGCCCCAGGACCTGGATATCGGCACTGCCTGTGGCTCCCCGCGCTCCCCCAGGACCCTCTGCAAGGCAGTGGTGAAGGGGCTGAGGAACAACGAGACCGTGCAGTGGGAAGTCACCTTTGATATCCACCCTCTGTTCCGGGAGCGGGAGAGCCAGGAGGATGGAGACACAGACCTGTGGAGTGAGACCTTCCACCACCTGGCAGCCAAGTCACTCATCCGGGACTTGGAGCAGCTCGCCGAGAGGGAGTGTGAAATCGAGCATGGTAATGCACAGCTGGCTGCAGGCAGACCCTGCCTGGCCTCAGGAAGGCTTTCCAACAGTCTCAGCAGCCTCTGGAAGGAAAACAAGAGCTGCTGGTGGTGAAGTATTAGAGAATGTCTCACATAGCTCCCAAATAACAGCCCCCTTCAGCTGCCTTGCGCTCTTCTGCTTCTGCAACCTTGCTGTATGTGAACGTTCCCAAGCTCACACTCCTTCCCACTCCTCAGGAGTGGACTTGGTGATCCTTGAGGGTCGCTTCTGACTCAGTATGTTCCCTGATTCCCTGACTCCTCTGCTTCATGCATCAGGTAACACCGTTACTTTTAAGGAGTTGGTCACCTGGAGCTGGGAGGTGGCATCAAACTCCAGCAGCAGCCACATCACTGCCCTGGGCCACAGGTGTCCCTGGGCCGTGTCAGCCCTCTCCCCCATGAAGTGCATCTGGGCTCGTAAAATAAGAGCAGGAGTAGCAGTAGGCAGAGTTTAGAGGGATACAGGGATCCAGCCCCTGCTGGGCACGGATCCCCAAGCACGGAGGTGGGCTGGGAGCTGGGTTGCGAGGGGTGGGTGAGCCCCTGGGGCTGTGGACTCTGACCCTGCTGTCCCTCCCGTGGCAGGGTCTGGGCGGCGGTTCCAGCTCAGTGCTGTCCACACCAGCAAGGCCTGTAATGTCATCAGCAAGTACACAGCGTTCGTGCCCGTGGACCTGAGCACCAGCTCCTACCTGCCCACCCTGGTCCAATACACCCACACAGGTAACGTGGGGCTGGCACAGGGGTGGAACCTTCTCCTGGCAGGGAAGGTGTCACTGGGAAACCTCCCTTGGGGCAAACCCAATGAAGCCACAGCCCAGTTTGGCACCAGACCCATACCCAAGGCCATGGCCAAGCTCCTGGTGGCAAGAATCTCTTCCCATGGCCAGGGAGAAGGTGTCCTCTGAGGTCTGGATGCCCAGAGATGACCATAAAATCACATAATTTTTTGCGTTGGAAGAGACCTTAAAGTTTATCCCATTCTACCCCGTCATGGGCTGGGACACCTTCCACTGTCCCAGGCTGCTCCAAGCCTCATCCAGCCTGGCCTTGGACACTGCCAGGGATCCAGGGGCAGCCCCAGCTTCTCTGGACACCCTGTGCCAGGGCCTCATCATCCTCATATCAAAGAATTTCTTTCCAATATCCTATCTAAACCTACTTTCTTCCAGTTTGGAGCCATTCCCCTTGTCCTGTCACTCCAGTTACTGACCAAGCTCATTTTGTGGTTTCGTTGCCATTGTGCATGTGCCAGTCCCTCTCTAACACTGGCCATTCCCTTCTCTCATGCCAAGGGGCAACATCCAAGCAGAGGAAACAGAAGAGCTCGGAAAACAGAAG
Organism: Vireo altiloquus; assembly: GCA_013396875.1. Taxonomy (NCBI): domain Eukaryota; kingdom Metazoa; phylum Chordata; class Aves; order Passeriformes; family Vireonidae; genus Vireo; species Vireo altiloquus. Next base: position 52,906 of record VZRF01004523.1, read on the forward strand.
GCATCGTGGCTCTTCCCCTGGACGTCCTCAGTCAGTGAGTGGCCAGAGTGGAGACCACGGATTTTACATGAGTAAGATTCCTCAGGGTTTTATCTCCTTCCTGATTTTATAGATCTCAGTGGTTTGGGACATCTTCTCTGGTCTTTTTAAATTCTACCTTCCTCTTTGCATACAGTGCTCACCAGACACATGTCAGGCTGGGGCTCATCTCCTTAAATGGTGAGGAAGCTCCAATTTCCCCCGAAACCCTGAAATCGCAGGTTGTGCTGCTGACAATGCTCAGAAGTTAATTGGCAGCCGTGCCGCGGATAACATGAAGGATGAAAAGGGTGTAATTAGAGGCAGGGGGGATGTGAGACACTCGCTTGTCACCAAATCCTCCGCTAATGAAGACGAGCTGGATCGGACCTTGTCTGGCACTGTCAGAGCTGCAGCTGAATTAACAGAGCCCCGGAGAGGCTCATTAACCCCATCATGCCGTGGGAGGGAAGGTGCTGCTTTTGGCTGGGTGCTGTTGCTGATGTGGTTTCTTGGTTGCAGATGCTGAGGAGAGCAGCCCCTCACCCTCCAGCACCCTGTCCTCCTCTGCCTGGGAGCGCTGCCGTGTCCCCGAAGGTAGGGAAAGAGCTGCTGGCACTCGGTGCAGCTGCATCGAGTCTGTGGTTTGGGCTTCTGCTGAGTTGTGGAGAACTGTAAAAAAATTTATGACCTAAAATTAGGCTTATCAGCACAGGGCCTGACTCATTCTGAGGTGAGAAGGATGGAGCCTGATGTGGCTGTTGGTATAAATCTCCCCCAGGTTCATTTTTTTAAAGGTGTGGGAATTTTATTATCCATATAAGAAAAACAAGGCAAGGGGAAAGGAAAGGTTTTGACAGATTCAGCAGCCAAACAAGCCATCTTCTGTCCCAGAACCTTGACTCTGCTCCCTTTTGCTCCTGGGTAGCACTTTGTTTTACCCCCAGCACTGTGTTTCTCCCCAGGGCCGCTCCAGAGCCTGTCTGCTTCCTCTGCACAAGCCCAAAAATCCATCGAGAGGCTCTTTGCTGCCAGGTATGAGCCAGCTCGACCTTCCTCTGACCTCAGCAGGTTTCACCTGCATGGGTCTGATGTGAACACAAGCCAGGGGGAGAGGAGGGACCCCAGGGATAGGGGCCAGAGCTGGGAGCAAGCATGGTGCCAGTGCCTGGGGAGCAGGGATGGCTTTGGAGGGACAGTGGGTGTCAGGATGAGCGCAGAGGTCACGGACACCTTTTCATCCTCTCACAGGCTGACCCTCAATAAAACCAGGCTGCTGGTTCGAGCTGCCAAAGGTTTCATGAGTAAATCTCCAAGCAGAGGGAGTGAAGCCAGCTCTGAGGGTGACAATGAGAGCATGGACTACCTTCCCCTGGTGAGCAGCTCCTCCCTGGGTCCTGTTTGGGTTGCATGGTCACTGCAGGGGAGCAGAGGAGGATCCCCTTGGGTCTTCCTCCTGCTATCTCTGACAGCTATGTCCAGTGACCTGCTCAGAGATGGAGAGCTGTTCCATCCATCCATGCCTTTTTCTTGAGCTACCCACAAGTTGTTGGTGTGCTAGAGCTTCCTTTTGTGCCTGCTGTCCCTTGCAGGTGTCCCTGCAGCTAGCCTGCGGTGCCTTTCTCCTAAATTCAGCCTTCTGCGATGCTGTCAACATCCCCATGGAGAAGCTGAAGTGGACATCGCCCTTCGCCTGCCACCGCCTGTCCCTCAGCCCCTCCGGCTCCTACAGCACCAGGAGGAACAGTCCCTCCTCGGAGCACAAAATCCTGAACTCCAGCCAGCAGCTCCTGGTCCCCAGTGGGCAGGGGAAGGGCCCCAGCACTGGAGACACGACTCAGGGAGCAGTGCTGGAGGACACCAGCCGCCTCCGGCACTTGTCGGGCAGTGCAGCTGAGAGTGTCTCCAGAGCCCTGAAAGCCGAGCAGGAGCTGTTCCCCCCAGCAATCACCATCCGCCGCTTCTCCTCCCCGGCCGAGTGCCGTGCTGACAGTGGCCAGGGCTGGGACACCGATGGCTCCGAGCTCCAGGCTTTGCTCTCCGACATGGAGCTGCAGCAGCAGATGGAGCCCGAGGGGATGCTGTGGGCCACGGCTGTGGCCCTGGCCTGGCTGGAGCACAGCTCGGCTTCCTACTTCATCGAGTGGGAGCTGGTGGCTGCCAAAGCCAGCCTGTGGCTGGGCGAGCAGAGCTTCCCGGAGGGATCCAGCCTGGCCACGGTGAAAGCCGCAGCCCAGCAGCTCTTTGTGCTGCTCCGTCACTGGGATGAAAACCTGGAGTTCAACCTGCTGTGCTACAACCCAGGCACTGTGTAGAGAGGAGGGAGAGGGAGGCTTGGGCAGATTAGTGAGGGCACAGGAGCAGGGATTCATCCTCAAGGAAATGCCTCCGAGGAGCTCAACTCCTCTGCTGCAGGGATGTGTGCGTTAGAGCAAGCCCTGCAAACAGAGCAGCCTGGGCAAAATCCTGCACTCAGCAGTTGGGATTTTTTCCTGGGAGGGAACCTACTGCTGCCTGCAGATGCTTTTTATTTTCAACCGGAGCAGCACTTCCAGCTACAGCAGTTCCCTCTGATCCTGGTTTCTTCTGGTTCCCAGCCCAGTTTCCAGAGCAGATCTTGTGGCCTGCTCCACTTGCCCTGTCCTTGCTTAGATGCCTCTTCCCAGCCCTGAATCACTGCCAAGCCCCTGCTGCAGCCCCTCAGCCCTGAGTCCCTGCTTTCTGAGGCTCTCGCCTGACTCCTGCCATCTCAGATAGCTTTCAGAGAAGGCAAAGGTCTGGTGACATGCTCGTCTCATGGATCAAAGGGAATCTGGGCTGGGAATTGACCATGTGAAGAGCAGCCCCACTGTCACAGCCAGGAGGATTGAGCCCAACCACACACTAATGAGCTGGGCCAGTTGAAGGCTTGGACCAAACCCCATCACATCCACACGGTGCTGGGCTCCCTCAGCCCCTCTGCAATCCCAGAAGGAGTTTGTGAGATCCCTTGCAGCCAACGTGTGCCTTTGGAGCTTCACAGGCAGAGCCAGGGTGCCCAGGATTAAGGGATCAAGTGCCTACAGAGGGAGTTGTGCCACTGTCTCCAGCGTGGCTTCAATGCCCGTGGGGCCCATCTGGAACCCATTGCCTTTTGCTCCTGCCTGTGGCATGTAGCAGCCTTGCCCTGTCCCAGCAGGCTTCTGTCTCGTGTCTGTGTGTCTGGGGGTGAGGCAGGAGGGAAACCAGTGCTGGGGACCATGAGCACCCTTGCGGTCTCTGCTCTGGTTTCACCTCTCCAAGGTCCCCAAGACCATGAGCATCACTCTGGTCTCTGCTCCTAGTGTCAAGCTCTCCAGGGTCCCCAGGATGATCCCTCTGGTCTCTGCTCTCAGTGTCAGCTCTCCGGGTTTGCAGAACCTCGAGCATCCCTCCAGTCTCTGCTTTGATGTCGCCTCTCTGAGGTCCCCAGAACCGTCGGCATCCCTCTGGTCTTTGATCTGCTGCCACTTCTCGAGAGTCCCCAGGACCACAAACATTCCTCTGGTCTCAGCTCTGGTGTCACCTCTCCAGGTCCCCAGTGTGGCAATGCTCGGTGGCACTGCAGGGGCTGCAGGTTTGCCAGCTGGGTGCCTCGGCACAGTCGTGTTCTCTGTTGTTGCAGAAGTAGTGTTGTCCCAGTAAAGCACAGCCTGCTCTACTTCCCAGTGTGAGTCCTTTGTTCTGGGGTGGGCTCTTGGTAGGTTTCCCCAGGGCCACCCTAGCTGGCTGGAGCTTTGTGTGGCTATTCAGTAAAATACTCCCCAAAAAAACCCATCATAATTTTGTGTGTGAGTTTAAGTCTGGGTTTAAAGGGGATAAGGAGCTTCCTTCAGGTTTTGGGGAGTTCTGTTTTGCAAACCCTTGCACAGCATTTGGTAAGCTGATGGATCCAGGATTTTAAAACCCAGGAGAAATTTGGTTTAATTATTGAGGCAGAGATGGAGCTGAGAAATTCTTCTGCTGTCTTGCTCTCAACAATTTAACCTATCACCTTGGTCAGTGCAAGGAAGCAGAAATCCTGCCTTCATCCCACACCTTCCTTAGTTAGTGTTGTAATCGCAGGTGTTAATAAAGCAGCCATTGTGTTTTCCTATGGGTGTGGGAGCCATGCTTTATTTTCCCCTTGGCAAGCAAGGACCCCCTCTGATGCCCTCCTGCTTTTGGTGACCTCTGTATATATACATGTATCACAAAACATAGACTCTCCTGGCTCAGTTTCCTCCCTCTGTATTCCATCTCCAGGGATGGAGTGGTTCTCCAAGAAGGGGGGATGATGTCTCCAGCCCCAGCATCTCAGAGGCCCCCTCAGCACCCTTTGCAGCCAGGGGCATTTTCACCCCATTAAGCCATCTCCTTAAGGAAGGGCACTCCGGTGCTGTTGCCGGGGTGACTGCAAGTGCCTTATTAAGAGAAATTAGTTGGAATACAGTTGTCAGCTGTGGCTTAATAAATAACCCCCTTTATGCTGTGTAAATAAATATTTGCACGCAGCGTCTGCATGGGGAGGGAGAGATTTCCCAGCCCGGGCAGCCTCGTGCCGGGGGGCGTTTTGGGGAGAGAATTGGCCAAACTGGGGTTGTGGGCGGGACCCCGCAGAGACCCCTCCGTGTCCCCCCTGCCCTGTCACATCCGCGGTGGGGAGGTTTTGCTGCCGAACTTCCCTCCTGCCGGGGTCGCGGCTCCTCCTCCGCAGGGGCTCATTAGCCGAGAACCGGAGGAGCCTTTTCGTGCTTTGAAGGGTTATGAAACCTGAGGGAGAGGGGGAGGACGGGAGAGCTTAAAAAAGAGCCGTCGTGTCCCCCCCCCGCCCCACAACCCAGCCATCGCCTGCCGAAGGAAAAGGGCTGGCAGCCGTTCCAGCACAGATTGCGCCTCTGCCCCCGTCCCTCGCCAACCCACCGCCGACGGGCGATGCCGCGGGGTGGAGAACTTTGCTAGAAAACGACATTTTGAACAGAATTTGCCGTGTTTGGTGTGCTGTGTGTCCCAGTGCTGTGAGCAGACTGGGGGCGCAGAGGCCACGCTGCAGCCAAGCCCCCCGGGAGCATCCTCTGCCATCCTGGGGCCGCTCCCGGTGCTTTTAGCTCCCGCTCTCTCCAGATTGACACAGCATCTACCTGCGATGCTGGAGAGGGGGTCTGAGCCCACCAAGCAAACCCTCACCCCCAAAACCTGAACCAGGGAGCAGCGCGGGGCCGTCTTGTGTTAACTACAAAATACTTTCGCTTCGGGCGTGTTTTTCCCTTTGATTTTCCCCATCCCAGGACCCCGGGCATGCCGGCGGGGGATGCAGCCGGTTGGTGCCGTGGGCTCCATCACTCCTGAAATAGAGCTCAGGGGCAGCTCTTGGGTGTCGGAGGCATCTGAGTGAAGTCATGTGGATGTTATGCAAGACTTGATGATAGGTTGTAAACAGCTATTAAAGTGATTGACAGGCCCAGGACGAAGTTTTGAGGGGGGGAAGAAAGGGGAAAGATGAGTAATAATGATTAAAATAATTGTCAAATCGAGACGTTCCTTAAATTAGGGGAAAGTTTGGTGAGGAGGGAGGAAGATGAAGAAATCACGTTTGAGCACTTCCCTGAGCTGGGAATGGAGGATGGGGCAGATATCGAGCACATAAAGTTTGGAAAGGAGGGTTTTGCTTCCTCAAAACCAGCTAAAAAAGCAATTTCAGCAGAAATTTGGCAGATTTGGGTTCACTGAGTGCCACTGGGTGCTAGCACCCCCAAAACCCAAGGGCTGAGCAGCCCAAGGAGAGCAGCCGTGAGTTAATTAGGAGAAACAAGCAGATTATGGGGAAGACAGCTTCTATTTATATATAAATACACCAGTAATCAGCAGTGAAGGGCAAGGGAAATCCAATAGAAATATGTGACTGTTTAAGAAGCTTTTTGAGCAAAACGTTACACAATCAGTTGCATTTGCCTGTGTCTCACTCCAAGTCTCAAGAAATTAAGAGGGAAAAAGTGTGACCCTGAGCAGAAGGAAGGAGAAAGGATTTGTGGAAGCTTCTGCCTGTCAGATAAGGGGGAATTTTGGGAGCCTAAATGGAGATCCCAAGGGTGCCAGCAACTTGCTTTTGACCCCAAAGCCCGCAGCTTTGCACCCAGACCCAGCAAACTCCACACCTCCAACATTAACATGGAAGTACAGCTATGTACAGGTGGATTTCTCTTGGAAAAAAGATGCCTGGAGCTTCGCTGTGTTCCCGAGGTGGTGCTGTCAGTGGGTGCTGACACGGAGCAGAAATAGCTGCCGGCCGCCCCACGATTTCACACATCGCCCTCGCTGCCTCCCACAGCTCTGCTTCACCCCAGCACAACAGAGGCTCTGGGGGGTTTTGGGGGCCCCACACATGCCCTCTGCTGAGAATCACCTTAATAATGGTTTATACTGGCAATTGGATAGTTGGATGCTCACCTTGGAGCTGGGAGCTCTTTAAGCATCTCAGGTTTGTGTCCTTTTGGGTTGTTTCCCCTCCCAGGGCAGCTGCTGAGATTCTGTGATTTGTTTATCCTGAAGGCAATATAAGGCCTGAGGCTTTGGGGGTGTCTCAGAGGAGGGATAGGTGCATACCTGGGGGTATCTGACCCTGCCAGTGATCTGGCTGTCCCAGTGTTCTGCCTTTGGGGTGGCTGTTGCCCCCATAGAATCATTCCCTGTATAAAGAAGGAGGATGGAAATTTGTCCCTTTGTCTGCAAGGATGCGGCATCACTGCCCAAGAGTCACTGGTGGGTGTTTGCTTCAGCTCTGGGTGTGCCTGTGGCTTTGCAGTGTGGGTTTTGGGCGTTGTATTTAAATCAGGAGCATCACCCCCTCTTGTGCAATGACCTTTTCTGGTTTTCTCTTTTCTTTGCCACCTGTAAAGTCACCTTTGCCATGGGTAGTTTGTGCTGGGCTGGGACACACATGAGTCCTGCAGGTGCTTGTCCCCTCTGTGTGCTGCCTCTTCAGGATGCCTTTTAATTGTTAAAATCATTAAATCTCCTCGAGACAGAGAGATGATATTGCTCATGTTTAAAATGCCAGGCTAGAGGTCTGTGGGCTTCTCTGCTCATTAAATTAGAGGATTTATCATCTTTTTGTTGTGGTTTTTAATCCTTTTTTTGCACAAGGCAGGAAAACAAGGGGTGTGGGTAGTGAGAGAATGTGGGTTTGTGGAGCGGGAAGAAGCTGGGGTCAAAACATCAGCCCCAGTGCAGTGGGCACAGCACCTGGAAATCCTGGAAATGAACCCTGTAGAGGGTGTAAATCCTTTGGGAAAGGTGACCTTGTTGGGCTTGCAGGTTCTCACAACACTCTCTGGCCACATGCTCACTGACAGCCGTGGAGTTGAGCCAGATCCAAAGCACCACAGCAGGCAGGAACAACGTGGTTTAGGGCACGAACAAGGTGGTTTGGGGAGAGCTGCCCTGTGCCAAGCTACCAAGGCGTTGGCCAAGTGTGGATGCTGATGTGGTGCTGGTTAAAGGCAGAGCTTCTTCCTCCTGGGATGAGGACTGGGAGCAGAGGGCTGATGCTCACCTGCCTGTCCCACTCTGCAGGGAGTCCAAGCCCTGAAGGATGCTTCCCCAGCACCTGCTTGGTTAAAAGGCTTTTAAAAATTGTCTTCCCCTGGGACTAACCCCAGTTCCAGGCCTGGAAGTGGCAGCAGGCGAGGGTTGGATGCCAAAGGCTGGTGTGCAGGCTGCTTGCTGCCTTTGGGAGTTCTGGCAGCCTTTCTCCAGCTGTTAAGGGTTGAATTCCTGCTGTTTTCGGTCTCTCCAACAAGGATGGTGAAGGGATGGGGTCAGTCCTGCTGCAGGGGGTTGTGTCACCTCGTTTAGGGGCGGCTGCAAGATGCCGTGCTCCAGATCCCGCTGGGCTCCTGTGGGATATGGACTCTGGCCACGGATCCCATCCCGAGGCGTGGTTCCTGCTCACTTTTCCTCTCTCCTTGAGGCTGCACACGCTGCTGCCGCTTATGCAAGCGCCGGGAGCCTTGTGTAACAGTGCCGCGGGCGGGGCACGGCCGCGGGGGTGGGGGCGAGGGGCTCGCCGGCATCCGCACTCCCCGAGCATCCCTGTCCCGGCTCTCCCTCCAGATCGTTCCCCAGGTGTGCCCTTTCCCGGCGTTCAGGACTGTCGGATGGACGCTTTGGGATCTCGTGGCTGTTTGCTCCTGGTTAGAGCCAGGGGAGTGTGTAGCAGAGCTCCTGGCTTCCCGGCTGGGAATTAAACTGGGAATGCTCACACGCCAGGGATGGGTTGACAGGGATCCGAGCCGAGCAGGGGTGATGGGATGGGGGGCAGCTCCCCAGTCTCCCTGGAAGGGCTGTCCTGGAGGGTTTGTGTTGGGTCAGCACTCCCAGAGCCCAGCCTCAGCCTCCCCCCCTCGCTCCCGAGGCACCGAGGTGCAAAGTGATTTTCTGTACAAAACCCTATTTTTTGCTGCTCATGAGGTCCCCCCAAACTCCCTCCTCATTCCTGCTTCCCAGCACCCGCTGCCGATCTGGGGCCGAACCTGTTGCTATGGAAACTGGTTATGGATGCTGAGGATGCTGCTGGGGTCTCATCCCGATCCTGCCTTTTGCCTTTCCTTACCCTGCAGCGCAGGGATCGTGTATTAACCTGGGATGAGGCTGGGATCGAGCCCATCTGGAGAATCCCGGGGGTTTGAACACCGTGGGGGATTAAACCCAGCTATAAGGTGCTCCATCCCCATGTATTTGTCCGGATCCAGCGGGAATAACCCAAGAGCAGCTTTCCTAAGGCACCTCCTCCAAAGGCAGCCATGTCTTGTGGCTTTCCACCCCCTGGGGATGTTGTAGGATGCTATGGCTTGGAAAGGGCTGGGGCTGGATTACACCCAGGTGGGAAGTGAGTCTCATCCCAGCTCCACCAGCACCCACTGCCCCTCCTGTGCTGATGTCCTGGAATGAGGCTTCACCCTGCCCTGGGCAGGGCCTCTGCTCCGTGCCGGCTTCCCTTGTCTGTGACCCATGGGAATTGGCACTTCATGTTTAAAACGATGCTAAGCTGAGAAAATACTAATTAATTAGAGCTGGTTGGAAAATCCCAAGTGCTTCCTTTCCGTGGCATCAGCAAGAACCTCCTGTGTGTGTGTGTTTCCCCCTCCAAAAATACATATTTTAAAAAACACTTTAAATACTTCAAAGGTTCCCAGGCCTGGCTTTTGCAGGATGCCAGTGTGTCCAGCCCTTGTGGCACCATCAGGAATTCGAGGGGCTGGAAGGGGCTGCTGCGGGCTGAGCCCCACCATGTGTCTCTTAGTCACAGAGTATTTATTTATATTTGAGCAGGTTTGGAGCAAAAATGGGAAACAGGAGTCGGGGGGGGGACACAAACAGGCTGCACCGGCTGCCCGGGCTGAGTCAGAGCTGGATCAGCCCCATCTCCACACCCGTGACTCACTGCCGGGTATTTCGGAGTGTTGTGTCACATGGCCTGTTTGGGGATTTATTTTTGTGGTTTGGTTATTTTCCTTTATTTTCTTTTATTCCCCCTCCTCGGGTAGAGGCCGATGCTTCAAGCTGTGCACACAAAGCTCCAGGGACTCTGAGATGTTCCCAGCAGTCACTTTGCTCCCCTTTTCCCATGGGAAAGGGTGAGCAAGTTGGGATATCTGCAAAGGAAAGGGCTCGTGTGGCTGTCACATTTATCTCTGCAAAAATTATATATATAATATTGTATGTATTATATAATAGCGTATATATTATATAATATTATATAGCATTATATAATGTAATACTATATATATTAATAATGGAGATGTTGTAGCATGGAGGGGAGCCCAAATTCCTCTGGTTTCCTTCATATTCCTTCGTGTTCCTGGCATTGCACCACCAGTACGAATTTAACAGGGCAATTGCTATCACAGGCACATCCTGCTGAAACTCAGGGGAGGAATTGTCTTGGAAAATCTGTGGCAGGGAATCTTCTTCCAAAGCCAGTGAGGCTGGGAACTGGGGCAGCCCTGAAGAAGCAGTGGCCATTCTCACCTGCCCACTGAGGGACTGAAATACCCAAATGTGAGGCAACACAGGCATCCCAGCCTCCCAAAAAAACATCATCCCCACCCCCAAAACGCTGATTATTTCTCTGGGAAGGCTTTGGCCGGGTTGCAGAGCCTGGTGCTGTTCTCAGGTTTGGGTTTTATCTGAGCATCTGCTGCTGCATTTGGCTCCGGCTGGAACTTCTCCCGTTTTTTGGGTGAGGTGTCTCCCACTTGTTATTGTCATGCAACAGTTTGACACCTGGAGCGGTGTGTAAATGAAGATGTCTGATGTTTCCCTCTTAAGTGGGAACGGTTATTTAGAATATCCTAGAAAATTTTAACTCCAGGCAAAATGAAAATGAGGACCCTGGGGAGGAAGCAGCTCCACTCCCGGGCTCCCCGAGGCAGCAGCAGCGGGAATTGAGGGATTTTCTTGCAGAATATTCCCAAGGTAAGGAATGTCATATCATGGGAATGTCTTCTTGACCCCGCCATAAAATTCCTCGGGCAGCATTTCCCTGTCCTCTGGAGATGTTTAGCTTGGGGCAGGGCACCCAAAATTCCTGCTAGTGCTCAGCGCAAGTCTGGGCAGCTGAGCAGCTTCACCAGACTTGGGAAAGGGCCAAGTTCCTGTGGGGTCCCGGGGTGGGGATGCCCCTGGAGACACCGACAGAGCCCAGGGACAACCCTTCTCTGCCCTGTCTTTCCCCAGTTTTGCTGCCTCTGTGGATTTTATGCATTGGTTTTGCCCAGTTTTAGATTTTTGGGTGCCAATCTGCGTCCAAATGTCCTGCCTGGATAAATCAGCTGGGATCACAGAGCCTCAGTGGCCTCTAGTGGCTGTGGGACAAAGATCCCGGGGAAGGGGGACCTGCAGCCCCCCAAACAAGCAACAATTGGGGTCTATCCCACCAGGAACCACTCTTCCCATGGGGAGACGCAAAGGTAAAGCCCCCCAAAAACCTCCAAGGCTGTGATCGATGGGGGAGCATCCAGCAGGATGGTGCTGCACATCCCAAATCCTGCTTTGGATTGGAATCCAAGCCCCATTCCCTGAAGAAGAGAGGTGGAGAGATTTCAGGCAGCTACTGGGTTTTTTTCATTCCTGTGTTAAAAAGCAGGGGAAAAAAACCCGAGTTTTTAAGGAGGGTAAAATTGCTTTCATGTCTTTTTCCATTTTTCATTTTTCTAAAGCAAGTTTTCTGTCTAATGCCACAATATAAAACACAAACCCCATGCGGTGAAAACCGTTGAGGAAATGGATCAAAAAGGGTTTGATACCATTCAAATGACCATTTTTGTATCTTCTCCACCGAAGGTCACTAAAACTGCTTCCTTCAGAGTAATTGTGATTTTCCAACAAGGGCAGAGGGGAGAACTGACCCATTTTATTCCCCAAACCCATGGCATTTGGGGGCAGGATGGAGCATCCCCTCCCGCAGCCCATGGCGGGGAAGCAGTCCCTCCTTGCTTCCCCCCATGATAAATAAATTACTTTAGGAGTGCTGGCCTAGTTTAACATGCCCTAGTTTTGATGGAGGAGGTAAAAAAAAAAAAAAAAAGAAGAGAATATTTATTTTGGGCCCTTGCTACATGGGCGTCCTTTTGGGAAGAGCTTTGGGGGGACTCACCCACTCCCCCTGCTCCGCTCTGCCCTGGCTGCAACACCCTGCCCTCGATTTTGGGTTTTTTTTCTGTGAGTTATTGCCTGGGTGATGTGGGAAATGAGTGGTGGGGACACTGATCAGCCCCAAAATAGTTGTCCATTGCTCTGAGCCCCTCCAGGACTGGTGTCATCCCAGAGGGCTCCCAGAGGCTGACGCCTTAAAGCCTGTGGAAAACGAGCAGCTTTAGAGGTGGATAAAAATACACTCTGCTTCTGAGTGTAAGCGGTCAGGGTTGGCTTTGCTGCAGGAGCAACGATGTCGGCACTTTCCCCCAGTGCCAAAATCCCTGGGAAAATGGGATTAAAATGTGTGTTTGAGCATGGGAGTGGGATTTTGCAAGTGCACTGGGTGTCACTGGGACCTTTGCACCTCGCTCGTCCCTCCACACCCTGCTCTCCCAAAGGTGCCAAGTCTTCTCTGGTAAATAAACCTGCAAATGGCTCTTTTCTATACATTTTATTTTTTCCTCTTTTTTTTTCCCACCCCTGCCAAAGCAAGCAGCCCATATGGGCAGGGTTGGGTGGGGATTTTTGCAGTTTCCATGGGGATTTGGCTCTGGAGCTGCTGGGTGCTGGCTCCTGGGGTTTGGTTCGGTGGTTTTTTTTTTTCCCTCTGATCCCTGTAACCGGAGCGTGGTGATGGCACCAGGCTCCCTTCCCGGCTCCGGCATCTCCCAGCCAAGGTCACCGGGGAGACCGTGGGCAGCCGCCGCCTGCGTTGGGCCATCTGTTAAATAATGTATGCAATAAACTCCTGCCCCGGGGCCAGCTTAATCCTTAAATCCTCCTTCAGAATATCATCTCCTGGCCGTGCGGGATGCCCAGCTTGTCTCTTAGGCACATCTTTCCCCACCATCCCTCGTGAATCCTTCTCTCCTTGCCCCTCCATCCCGGGTCCTCCTGTACGCGAGCTCGCCGGGCTCTCCTGCTCCATTATTTATGTGCTGTGCATGAAAGATGCATATAAAAGAGCGCTTTATAATTTAGCAGAATCTCCTCTTCTTTCAGCCTCCCTTCCCCCTCTGGCTTCAGGGTTTCTCTGGTTCATTCCCGGCTTCTCCCAGGCATCCAAGTGTTTCTGGGGGACCTCCCGGGTCTGTGCCTGGGCCCCCCCCTAAGAGAACCCACGGATGGGTCTGGGTTTCAGGGTGGTTTAAGTGCTCAGAAGTCTTTTGATGTGTGGAAGAAAGTGGGAAATTTTGTTTGGCAGACCCATAGATCAGGTTTTTTTACATTAAAAAATGGCTTTTTGGTAAACTTAATTAACCCAGTGCTCCATCCAGCCCGTGGTTTTGCGTCTAAGGAGCTCCCAGGCACTGCCTCCTTGGCACGTGTGGGATGCTTTGCTCCTCTCTGGCTGTGTCTGCTCTCCCAAAGCCCTGGGCTCATCCCCAGACACTGGTTGGGGCAAAAACATTAGTTTGGGGGAAAAAAAATCCCTTCTGAGGGCCATCTCATGCTTTGGAGGTACAGCAGGTCCCCCAGCATAGAAAATCCTGGGGCCAAAACTGTGTGCGCGGAGTCCAAACGCCACAGCCACGACCTCGGAGCTGAACTCACTGGGAAAAAATGAAAATAATTGGGGATTTTTCAAGGGAGCAATTTAGCAAAGCTCCTCATCCTACCCTGGATGTGAGAGAGCCTGTGTGGGTTAAAAATGGAGCAATAAACAGCAAAGGTGGTGGGGAGGGGAGCATTGTGCAGCCTTCGCGCCCCAAAAATGGTGTGCCACCTCCCTGTGCCCCCCCAAACGAATCCATCTGCCCCCCAGGTCATCCCATACAAATCCCAGCTCAGCAGCATCCTGCTTTCAGTGCAATGTATGATTTTCTTTGCAATAAAATCCCACTCCTGGACCTGTTTCCCAGCTGTGATTATATTCCTCCTCCCTGGGCACAAAGGTTGGCTCGTGCCCTTGGTGGCCTGGGCAGAAGGGATAATGGCCATTTTTAACACCAGGATTTGGGGCTTGGGGGGAAGGGAGGCAATACTGGAATGAAAACGCCCATTTTCCACAGGTTATCCCGTCAGTGAAGGGGAAGCCACCTTTTTTTCCCCATCCCCAACAGCCGCTTTCAGGACCCAACATTGAATTTTTCCTTTAAATTTGTGCCCCTGAAGCATTTTCCCATCAAACAAAAAATCCCACAAATAAACATTAATTACAATTAATTATTCAGCATGAACAGGGGTCCGTGCTGGAGAGTGGTGAGGTTTTCCTTAGTTATTTTGGGATTATTTGGGTGGACAGGGAGGAATGCTCACGGTGCTGGGCCCCAGCAGCCCGCGGGAAAACACGGCAGAACCGCATTTATAATTATTTTTTTCCGTTTTGTTTCATTTTCCTTTTTATTCGGACATTGCAGAAATAGCCCTGTGTAGTGGATAAAAGTGCAACATACACAATATTTAAGAAAAGGAGGAAAGAAAAACCTGCCTTGAGGTCTGTCAGTCAATCGCAAACAGAAACAAGAACCAAGCCCGGGCGCCAGAGGCGCTTTTTGTTCCCCCCCTTTTTTTTTTCCCCTTTTGATTTTATGCACGTCATGCAAAATAGTTAAAAAGACAGATTAGAAAAGAGAAGTCAGAGAAAACCCCACGAGAGATCGACCGAGCCCTAGAAAGAGCAGAAAGCTCCAAGTGCTGCTCGTCTCGGGGAGGGAATCACTGCCCTCCAGCATCTCCAAGTGTTTGGCACTCTTGTGATTACATTAAATAATTTCTTTATATATATATTTTTAATACAGTCTATTAAAGAGAGGAAACTGCCACAATATAAGAAAAAAAAAAAAACAAACAAGATCACCCACACTACAGACTGCATGGTAGTTAGAAAAGCTGAGCGTCCCTCCCCACCCCCCGTACATATAAAATCTGTCCCTTTGCTCACAGCAACCAAGAAGTACAAGCTTTAAAAAATAAACCAGCAATTCTTCCTTCAGGCCTTTCCTTTATAAAAGTTTTGGTTTTCCCCCTCGAGAACCCTAAAACGTGACTAAAATTAAATATATATATATNNTTAAATATATATATATATATCTATTTTATATAATTCCCCAACATCCAAAGACATCAACATAAAAAAAAAAAAGAAACTCTTACGGAAGGGGATAGCGTGGTACATCCAAGTGCACAGATTCATTTTTGCAAGATTAAATAATGTAAACAAGGTGCCCGCTGGGAACAACCCTGGCCGGCGGCTGTTCCCCCCCCATTTCCCGCTGCCCCCTTTCCTCTTACCCCCCGATCTAGCGCGGCACAAGATTCATCAGCCCGAGAAAAGCCATCCCGAGTAATTCAGAGCCGCGGCGTGACTCCTCCGTCCATCCCTCGGGGTGGGGGGCTTGAAGCAGGTGACTGTTTTCCCGATTATATAGATATAATTTTTAAATTTATTATCATTTTTTTAATTCATGGCTGGGCTGTGGCTCGCTCGCCGCCCTCCCCTCCGCGCGTCTCCGGAGGGCAGGACGTGCCGCGGTGCCGTGGGACTGCGGGCGGGCGCGGACGGCGTTCCCGGCGCTCGGGCGGTCGCTGCGGTCTTGGGGGGTTATTTTTTGCCGATCACCTGTGCCATTGTAAACCGACCCCACCCCGGGCTTCAGCCCAGCGTCCCCAGGGAGGCTTTAAACACCGGGAGGGGCCTTTTCGGAGAGGTTTTGCAGCACATCATCAATTCTATCATCTTCAATAACCACTAGAAAGCAGAAAGAAACAGAAGCGCGATGAATTTTCTACCGCCGTGCTCCCCTCGCCCAAGGCCACCCTGGGGGGAGGTTGGAGGGGTCCCACATCCCTGGTGTGGCGGCTGGCAAAGCTACATCCCGCAGGGTACCTGCGTCCCCAGAGAGGGTCCCCAGTATCGCGCGCCTTGTCCCTGGGGGAACCTGGCACAGGGCATGTCCCCAAGGAAGGTCCCCTCACCTCTGTGCCCTGCGGATGGTCCCCAGGGAATGATGCCTTGTCCCTGAGGAAGGTCCCTGCTGCCCTATACCCGGTGAAGCGCCCAGGGCACGCCGTCCTGTCCCCAGGGAAGGTCCCGGGTACCCAACACCCTGGTGACAGTCCTTGGGACGTGATGCCTGACATCCTGCAGGGAGTCTGGTGCCCCGTACCCGGGAAGGCTTCCCTGTGCCCTGCACGCCCGAAAAGTGCTTGATGCCTCATCCCTGGAGTAGATCCACGGAACGCGACGCCCAGCATCCCTCAGGGAACCCGGTGCACCATACCCTGTCCCTGGGGACCGTCCCCAGTGCCCTGCATCCCTGGACAGGGTCCTCGGGACACGATGCCCGACATCCCTCAAGGAGCCCGGTCATCACGCCCCGTCCCTGGGGATGGTCTCCGGTACACGATGCCCAATACTCCGCGAGACACCCGCTGCATCCCGCCCCATCCCCGGAGCCGTGTCCCGCATCCCGGGCAGCTCCCGGTGCGCCCCGCTCCCTGCGGCACCCACCTCTCTTGCTGCGGCCGATCTGCCCCAGCTTGGGCGGCCGCTTGCCCTGCCCGCCGGCCAGGAGCCCGTCGCCGCCGCGGAGGCGAACGGGGAAGGGCAGCTGCCCCACAGCCGCGTCCCCCGCCAGCTGCCCCTCGCCGTAGGGCGGCCCCTCCGACATGGGGGCGGCGGGNCCCCCGGCACCGGCGGAGGCACCGCCCCGACGGGCTGATCCCGCACCCCGGGGATCCCCGGGAGTGCCCCGCAGCCTGCCCCGCAGCCTGCCCCGCAGCATCCCCGGGGAGCGCGGAGCATCCTCAAGGAGCCCGGAGCTGCCCCGCAGGTTCCCCGCGGAGCACGGAGCTGTCCCGGAGTATCCTCGGGGTGTCCCACAGCATCCCCGGAGATCCCAGAGCTGCCTAACAGACACCCTGTGGAGCCCGGGGCTGCCCCACTTCGTCCTCAGGATGCCTTAATCTGCCCCTCAGCATCCCTGGGGAGTCCAGGGTTGCCCTGCAAGAACCCTCGGAGAGCTTAGATGGCCCCATAGCATTTTTAGAGATGCCCTGCAAGAACTCTCGGAGAGCTTAGATTGCCCCATAGCATTTTTAGAGATGCCCTGCAAGAACTCTCGGAGAGCTTAGATGGCCCCATAGCACTTTTAGGGAGCCCAGAGCTGCCCCAAAGCCGCATCTGAGGGAGCCTAGACTACCCCACAGATACGTGTAAGGAGTGCAGAGTGAGCCTCCTCAGCCACTCCTGGACTGTCTGGAACTAATCCCTCCTGGGGAGGCCATCTCAGGGCCTCTGGCACTTTGTGGGGGGCTGAAGCGTGGGGGGACAGTTTGGGTGTGCTTGGCCGTGGGGCCCCAGGACCCAGCCCTGCACCAGCCTTTCCTAGGGGACTGCAGGAGGACTTGTGGGTCGCTGTGAGCTTTCCATGGGGTTTTCCATGCAGAGTTGTGACAGCAGCGTGAGTCATCGGGGTTATTGCCTGGCAAAGTGAGTGATGGGAAGGTTGGGGATAACATTTTGGGGCAGACCATAGCTATGCTGGGGGTGTTCAGGCATCCGTGGTGCACCTCCCGCAAAGTGGAGCAGAGGGACAGTGGCAATAGCAGCAAAGAACCTCTTTGTGCAAGGCTGAGTCACAGGATTTCTCTGGAGTCGGGAGCCCGGCTCATTTTGGGGCCGAGCAGGATGGGGGGCACAGGAAGGACAGGGTGCCGGTGGTGCCGGGGCTGGGCTGTGCTGTCCCGGGGCTGCTCCCATCTCCAAACCCCTCGTTTGCTGAAATCCTCAGCCCCCAGAGCTGCACAAGCCCCTCTCCTCTGCACCCCCACCCGCCCCCGAGCTGTCAGCTCCTTATGTAAGGTTGCGGCTACGCCCGAGATATCACAGGGAAAGCTTGGAAACAGGAGGCGAAGGGTAATGGGGAAGCACAGCCCCTCCAAAGCGTATTTTTAGGCTTCGCCTGATGCTCCACTCCTGAGCAAAATGCCGAGGCTCGAGGCCGTGTCCTGCACTGGTCTGAGGGGAATTGACCTCCCCGCTGTCCCCAGTGAAGGGATGAGGCTTTTTGGGGTGGTTGGTGCCCTGGAGAGGAGGGACATCTCTTCCAGCAGGTGGGATTCTGTCGTTTCAATCTGTATTCTGGGTTTTCAAGCTGCAGTGTGGCTTTTTGAGCTGTGTTCTGGCTGTTCCCTCTGGGATTGTTTCGCAGGCTGCCTCGCCCTGCAGGCAGCCACTGCCATCTACAGCTGGTGGGATGCGGCCCTTTATTGGCACGGGGACAACCAGGGACCTCCTCCTCCGCAAAATCCAGCTGTGGATTTGTGCCTCACAGCCAGAACGGCCTTTGGACACTGCCCAGCTGCTCTGGTTAATGTTTAATGAGGAAACAGCCCACCATTTTCTCTGTTGAATTCAGGTTTTTATAAATGCCAGCCGATGGGAATGTTTCTTTTTAAACATGCCCAGGGGATGTGAGCAGCTCTGCCTGCCTGCAGGCACTGGATGGAGCAGAGGTCTCTCCCCGGTGCCCAGGGGCTGCCTCAGTCCTTCGGTTTTCGGCTGTAACTTCTTGAGGCTCCCTCATCCTCCAGGAATGTTTCTCTAATTGTCCTCCCCAGCAAATGTTAATTGCAGCAGCACTTTGGGTCCATTAACCCTCTCAGGTGCATATGGGATTTATGGCAAAATGGGGGTGTCAGGGAAAATTTTTCTTTTTTGTGTCAGTTTGGGGGTTTGGTACCACCTGTGTCATGAGGGGACAGCAGTGACTGTCGTGTCCAGTGAAGGGAGGACAGGATCCCTCCCTCAGCCAACCTCCATCACGGCTCAGGGTGATCCAGGCTCACCGTGTCCACCTCAGGGAGCACAAACCTCATCACTCCCATGGAATAATCTGAGACAGACACGCTTTTCATCCTACTTTATTACTTCACACCCCATTTTCTATCCCAAGCCAAGCCAAGCACAGCCATCAGCCACAGCATTCTCACATCTCCATCCTCACATCCTGGTGTGACAAACCCATTTTGGGGGGGATCACAGAATTACCCGTGTTCACACCCCCAGGGTACGAGCTCTCTGACAGCCCCTACTGCTCCATTGGGCCTTGCAGCCCTCTGGCAGCATCATGGGAATTCTGCAGCCTCTGAGAACCCTTAAGTCATTTTATTTTTGTTTTCCCCGTGTTTTTATCAGCTGGGTAAGGGGCTGCAGGCTCTGTAACCATGACACAAACCCTCGGAGTCCAAACCTTAAAAGAGCTTCAAGCTGTGTGTCCCCCTGACAACTCAGCCTTTGGAAGGAGTCATCTCTCTCAGAAACACCTCCAGAGGATGGCGTAAGCCCTTATCAGCTGCACAATCACCTTTTCAGACTCAGCTCTGCCCTCCTGCTGAAGCACTCCCTCCCTCCAGCTCCCTCCCCTTCCCCAAAATGCACCACCCAAGCAGCAAGGTGACAAAACCCCTTTGCCAGTGGCAGCTTTAAATCCAAAATCTCCCCCACGAGAACCACAAAAAATTAACTGTTGTACAAGGGAATCACCCTGGTGATGCCCTGCCTGCAGATTGGGCACTTTTTGGGCTCGGGAAGAGCCTGGTAGCACTCGTGGCAGGAGCAGACGTGGCCACACTCCAGGAAAACGCAGGATTTGGTGCTGCTCAAGCAGACCACGCAGGCGTTTTTGAGGGCCTCGCCGCCCTCCGCGTTCGTCAGGCGCTCCTGGGCCTGCCGGAATTCCTCCTGCATCTGCCGGAGGTGCTGCCTCTCCCGGTGCTGCCGGTACTGCTTCCGCAGGAGGAAGAAGAGGACAGCACAGGTGGCAAAGCCGAAAATGACGGTCAGGATTTTCCAAAACCGGACGCTGGACTCTTGTTTCTGCAGCAAGGACTCGAAATCCAGGGCGCTCAGGTAGTAGGGCATGCCCTGCTTCGGGGGCTGCAGCTTGATGGTGGCATTGTCCAGGACCAGCTCTCCCACCCCGGTCAGGGCCGTGCCCACCTTCAGCATCTGCTCCGTCTCCTGGATTCCCTTGGGACGCTCCCCACTGATGTAGTGGCCGATGACGTCCGTGAAGGACTGGACAGAGGGGTGGAATTTCTCATACACGGTCTCCAGGCTGAGCTCGGTGGCATCCAGAGGCTTCATCACCCGGACAGTGACGCCAGTGCTGTCCTCGGCAGGGACCAGGTCGAAGGGGGTGGTGTTGGTTCTCTGGTGGATGATCTTCTCGTAGTCATTCCTGGGGAGGGAGAAGCAGGGGAAGTGAACTGGCTTCCCCTGATGGGAAACACAGCCTGGGATGACCTGCTGGTTTTGGGGACTGCCAGACGGGATGTGTCCCAAACGGAGTTTCCTTGGTGGGAGTCTCTGGAGAACAACACCTTTCCCCTCATGGCACTGTCCAGGTGTGCATGAGGCCACTCTGCCCTCACCTCAGTGCTCCACAAGCAGTTGGGACTTCCCCTGTTCCCACCTAATTCCTCCTGACCTGCCTGTGGCATTCCCAGCTGTCACAAATCACCCCGTGAGGAGAAGCACATGTGACACATCCCAATTTTCTGCTATCAAATGCTTATCAAAGAACATCACTGGGCTCTGTTTCAGCAGCTCTGGGACCCTCCTCGGGTCCCCTGGGTGTGGGGATCAACCCAGATCCAACTGATTTCTGTTCTAAAAGTGGGGTTTTCTTGGAAATGCCATCCTCTGGCCACCTCTGTAACAAGGTGGGGCTGATCAACACTCTGCTCGTGTTGGGTTAGTCGACATGCTCTTCTCCTCCAGCCCTTATGTGAACTCTAAAAGCCCTAAAACATGCCCCCTTTTGGCAGCTGTCACCATGGGGGCTACTTTGGAATCCAGCTCTGAGGTACTTGGTCACTCTGGCCAGGCCTGAGGGCATTTCAGAGTGTGAGACCCCCCGAGGGCACCAGGCACGTACCAGAGGTGAGTGGTTCTGTTCCACACCATCTTGTGCTCCTGCAGTGTCAGCCTCTGAACCACTCCCTTGCAGTTCTCCACAAACTGACTGCTCAGGGTCTCCTTCACTGACCGCACCACACCTGGAACAGAAATCCAAGGGGCTGGTGAGGTGCTCATCAAACAAACCTTGGAGAAGGGCCTGGAGTGACAGGACCATGGGGAATGGCTTCATAGTGACAGGTTTCAATGGGATATTGGGAAGAAATCCTTCCCTGTGAGGGTGGGGAGGCCCTGGCACAGGGTGCTCAGAGAAGCTGGAGCTGCCCCTGGATCCCTGGAAGTATCCAAGGCCAGGTTGAACAGGGCTTGGAGCAGCCTGGGACAGTGGAAGGTGTCCCTACCCACGGCAGGGAGTGGAACAGGATGAGCTTTAAGGTCTCTTTCAACCAAAACCATTCTAGAATTCGAAGATGGGGGGCAAAAGGGCTGAGAACCCGTGTTTTCTGCTGTCAGGAGTCTGTGGCTGCTTGGCGGGGGGGATATGACCTGATGGGCACAGAAAGAGGAGCTAGGGATGAAACCCCACGGTGAGGAGCAGCTGGGGGAGAGGATGTGCCCCTGACCGCCGTTTGAGGCATCGCTTCGGGCCCTGACCCTACCTTCTATAACCGCATAGGGCACGCAACGTCCGGGCGCCTCCAGCAGCACGGCCCGCAGGTCCCCGTCCAGCCGCACCTTCCGGGCTCCCTGTGGGGAACAAACAGAGGCCGCGGCTCAGCAGGCGCGACTAGGCCGTGGGCCGGGGCCGGGGCCCGTGCACTCCCTCGTCGCACCCCTCGCACCCACCTCGAGCCCGCGGGCCACGCGAGCCTTCTGCCGGTAGACGGAGTAGAGCAGGGCGGTGATGGCGGTGCTGGCGGCCAAGAGCACGGCCTGTGCGGCCGAGGGCCGCCCGCCGCCCTCCATGGCCGCCGGGCCCGCCGTTGCCACGGCAATCGCCCGCCGCGCGGGCGCGTGGTGATGACGTCACGGGCAGTGCTCTGGCAGCGGCAGCGCCGCCACCGAGCCGCGGTCCGCCAAGGCCGGGCGGGGGGCGTGGGGACCCCCTGAGCCTTGTTGGGGTGCGGGGGGAGCACAGACTGCCCCCCCAAAAGGATTACGGGTCAGGGGAGGCGGGCCAGATTCCGGCTTTACAGGGCTTTAGGGGGATAAACCCCATCCTTCGGAGTTTGGGGGACGGGACAGGTCGCAGCCCTCCCCCCCTACCTCTTACCCCCACCTCCAACCTGGGGTCTTGGGGAGGACATCAAACTCCAGCCTCTCCAGTATGTGAGGGGGGATTAGCCCAAGTGCCAGCCATCCCTCAGGATCTTGGCAGCTGGCCCCAAATCCTAATGCCCCCAGGTGCGGGGAGGAGCATTCCCCGTGCCCCCCCCACCTTGGGGGTGAGGGGGGGCGACCCAAATTTTACCCCCCCTGCTAGGTTTGAGGGGTCAGACTCAAAGCCTTGCTGCAGTGGTCAGACCAAAGCCTGTCCCCCTGAGGCTGGGAGGGGATATCTCCCCAAATCCCAGCCCTGTAGCATCTTGGGGAGGGGGTTACAGCCTCTCACTGGGCTGTGGAGCAGCAGCACCACGTGCCCCCCCCACTGCGAGGGCTCAGCCTCAGGACGCAGCCCCCAGCCCCACTTTGCAGGTTCCTTCTCCCCCACCCCACGCAGGGCCATGGCAGAGTGGCAGGTCCTTGCTGGAGGGGACACAAGACTCCCCACCCCCACCAGCCCATCTCCTTACCATTGCTTATTCTGGGAAAGCAGTAAAAGGGGATGAAAAAATAGCAGTTTTTCGTAAATTATTGATCTTCAGGCCCTTGGTGCTAATTTTAGGGTGTGGGGGGGTGCAGGCAAGTTCTGCTCTCCAGTGGGGTCCAAGAGGCCGAACCCCCGTCACAGCTCCCCGGCCGTGGGCTGCAGAGCCGCCCCCCCCAGCTCTATATTTAAAAAATCAAGTTGCCATGACTACGCGGAGCAGCTCTCCCCAGCGCTCGGTGCCGCCGGAAAGCACCGTGGACCCCGCAGCCCCCCTTCCTTGGCTTGCCTTTTAGGGGCGAAATGCAGTATAAAACCCCCAAACTGCCTCGCTGCGGAGCTTAACTCTGTCGTCCGCCAGGGTCCGGGCGAGACACAGGCGCCGTCACACCGCAGAAAACACACATTAATTTTATTATTATGGCCGCTGCGGAGGAGGCACGAGAGCAGGTTCATGTGCGGGGCCGGGGAGGGCGGGGGGTCCCTGGGGTGCAAACCCACCCCCACCATGGGTCTTCCTGCAAAGGGAGCCGCTGTCTTGTCCACACTGATCCTCGAGGAGGGTCCAGCGCCGGCCTGGGGTGGAGGGAGGGCACCTCATGCCCGGAACGCGGTGCCCGCCGGCGCTCAGCACACGGCGGGCCGGGGCCCGCGCAGGCTGCAGCCCCTCATGTCGCTGGCCAGCCGCAGCACGGCCGCTCGCTCGGGGTCCCCCAGGGGCGTGCCGGCGCCCAAAGCCTCCTCCTCCTCCTCCTCCAGGATGGAGCTGAGCCGAGGGGCGCAGCGGGCCCGCTCGGCCGGCGGGCGGTAGGGACACTTGGCGTTGAGCAGCCTGCGAAGGGGCACCAAGGGCACGATGGCATCGCCCAGGAGCTGCTGCTGGACGTGGCGGAAATCGCTCTGTCTCTTGAGGCGCTTGAACTCGTTGAAGGCGGAGGCCGAGGTCTGGTAGAGGAGCAGGGCCATGGCGCGCGCCTTGTCGGCTTTGGAGACCAGCACGGCGTGGCAGCGCAGCACCACCGCCTTGTTCTTCACCTGGTGCCGGTACACCCAGGCGAACACCTTGGGGTGCCGGCGGTCGGCGGCGCAGTAGGTGATGCGGTGCAGCAGGTACGCGTGGCCCGGCCGGCGGGCCCCCTTCTCGCAAGGCGTCATGCGGATGCCATGTGGGCCCAGCGTCAGCTTCATCTTGGCCCCGCCGGCGCCCGCCTCGCTCTTGGCCCAGATCTTGCCCACCGCCTCCTCGGTGCAGCCCTCGCCCTTGGCGTGCAGGGTGACGGCGTTGCCCAGGTACCGCACCGTGTACGTCGGGTCCTCCTTGTTCAGCTCCACTTTCTGGCGCTTCCCGCGGAAGACGCTGCCCAGGCGCTCCAGCGGGCACTCGGGCAGTAGGTCCGGGCAGGAGCGGAGGAAGCCAGCCAGCAGCGCCGCGTAGCTCAGCCCCGGCCCCAGGCTCTTGCCTTTGCACTTACGTTCATTTTCCACCAGCACGAACTTGCTCCGGCGCCAGGGCAGCATCTCGGCTCCGCTCCGCTAATCCCGGCCTCGCTCGCCAGCAGCGGGACCCCCCCCCACCAAGCCCCGAAGCCGGTTTGGGGGGTGTCCCCGCAACCCCCGCGCAGGGGGTGAAGCCCCTACCCCGGCAGCGGGACGCGGCCGCCGTATCCGATCCGGCTGCCCACGGAGGATGCGGAGCCGAAGAGCCGCCGCGTTCCGGGTGCCGCCTGCGCCTGATGCTGCGGGAGCGACGGCGGCGGCTGCGGGTACGCGGCTCTCCGTGGGCTGCTCCACCTCCCCGAGCACGCGGGGAGCCGCCGGTGAACGGCCCCCGCCGGCTCCGTGCGCGCTCGCCCCGTGCTCCGGCAGGCATAGGAAGCCGGGGGGGAAATCAAACCCCCCCACCCCCATGCAGCAGCCAGACCTCCAGCGCCAAAACCCACCGGCGTAAGGGGAAATTCTCTATTTTCCCACCCGGGGGAGATGATTTTTGGGAGGGTCAGATGATGGCTTCTGACACTACAACGACAAAAAGGTGGAGTTTTTTTTTCCCCAAATCAGTACATTGCACAGGAGTGTGTGCCAGGATTTGCATATCCTGCAGGTTTGCTGGTATTTTTTTCCTCCAAACCTCCCATTTGCCCCTGTTATTTCCAAGCCGGTCAGACCTCCTTGCTGCTCCTCTCCTTTTGGGCTAAGCTGGCTTTTAACCTGTTGCTTTTATCTCTGGCCAAGGCCCCGGGACAGCTTCTCTCCAGGAGAAATGGAATATTATTTCCCCATGGCACAGCTTGGAGAGGATTTTTTTGGGAGCACTGTGAGGTTTCAGCCCTGCAGTGGAGTCTGAGGCTGCTCAGGATTCAGCTCCCTTCAGCTCAAACCCTGATTTCCACCTTTCTTTTTTAACCATCTGGACATAAAGCAGTGAGACCCCCGGGCTTGAGAATGCTCTGTTTGCCTTGGGATTGAAAAATGGGGAGGAGAAAGGGGTAAAATAACACCATGCACCCCCACTTTTAGTCCATTTGGGGAAGAAAACCAGAGCAGGGTGTTGCAGGGAACAGGAAGCCATTTCCCAGCAGCTTCTCAGATTTTCTACAGTTTCAGTGAAGCAAATACAACCTTAAAATAGCACCTTCACAGGCAGACAGCACCAGCCCCACTCCCTCACTGCCACGGCCTCGACAGCCTCATAGGTTTTTGCAGCCAAAATAATAAAAAATGCATGAATTTTTCTGTTTTTCAGCTTTTCTGATGCATATATGGGCTGTGTGGTTTGCTCCCAGTGCAAGGATGGTTTTGGGGAGATGGCAGTTAGGGAATTAGTGCTAATGAGGAAGATTTCTATCCATGCCAGCCTCTGTCTTTCATGATTTCTATTCTTGCCCTCATTGACTGAGGTAAGGACTGTATTTACTTGGTCAATGTTCATATTGAGAGGGCAGGTGTGAACCCACCCAGAAAGCTTCTTTATTTACAGATCCCACATTGTTTGGGTGGAGGTTGGGGGGTGTCATTCTACATTGATTTGATCCCACTGTGCCACCCACAAGCTGCCCTGGGACTGGTTTTCCTTTTTTTCTCACGGATTTTGGGGGGCAAAGGAGACTCTGCACTGCATTTTATAGAGGGGAAAACAATCTGGATTTGCACTTTGAAAGCTGAATAAAAGGGTTTTGGGCTGGTTCAGGGCTGCCAGTCCCTCCTCTCACTCACTGCCCTGTCATCACTGGGTTCCAGAGTGAATGAGCACCCACACGATATGTGGGAGGTGGGTTTCCAGGTTATCCCTTGGACAACACCAATCTCAGCATCCCAGCTTTGGTTTTTTGGGGTGCCTGTAATGGTCTCATTGTCCCATGCACTGTTTCAGCTCCTGGAGTTTTAACCCCGTCAGAAGTCACTGCCAATTTGGACACCACTTCCCAGCATGTTGTGGCTCCTCAGCAGCGACCCAGCACCAAGATTTGCTGGCAAAACCAGCAGGTAAGGTCAAAATCCTCCCCAAAAGCAACAAACTGGACAAAAATCCCAGTGATAAATCCTTGTGGGCTATGATATGCGTCCTTGCAGCTAGAAAATGGGGCAGGAAGCTCCTTGGGCAAGGGGAAAGATAGAGAAATCTTTAATTAAAAAGCAATTTGATGATCACCTGGGAGCCCTTTACCTTTTGTGGGCTGATTCCCATGGAAGCACCAGCCAAACTGAATTTGTGCTTCAGCATGAGGGCATCCCAAACTGGGCTTTTGACCACCTGTGTCTTCAGCCAGTTTCCCCTGCTGCCTGTAGTTAGGAGACCTGGGAAAAAAAGCCACATACAGATACTATTTTTTATGCTTTCAATCAAATTAATTTATTTCTTTTGATCTCACTGATCAGGAACTGTTGTTCTTCCCCCCTGGGAATGATTTAATGACATTATCCTGTGGAGCCACAGAACCAGTTCTGAACTGACGAGGAAAAAATCTCTGGGACGGCAGCGGAAAAAAGCTCTGCTGGGACAGAGAAAAGAGGAAGTAAGTAACAAAAGCAGCAGAAATTAGAAAAAATGAGGCAGCTGGCAGGGAGAGTATGTGGGAATCCCTGAGCACGATGCTTTGGGGGCCAGAGTTGCCCCTGGGGATGCTTCCCGGGGTTCGGCTGCGTGCCGGGGCGTTATCCTGGCGTCCCGGCCAGCCTATTTTCCAGGCGAGGAAATATTTAACCGCAGCGTCAGCGGGCAGGGCAGGCGGGCGCAGGAATGGAGGGAGGCAGGCAGCACCCGGTCGCTGCTGTCCCCCCGGGCCAGCCCCAGGGTGACCATCTGCAGCTCCTGCTGCGCCGCAGCCGGGAGGCCAAAAACTGCGCCTATTGCCCCTACAGCCGCTTCCCGGTGGGAGCTGCTCTGCTCACTGCCGGCGGGGAGATCTTCTCGGGTAAGATGGGGAACTGAGACCCACCTCGGGGATTTTGAGGAGCCCCCAGCAAGCCTTGGGTCATGTATGAGGGTGTAGCAGGGTCATCCTGGGGTGCTGGTGTTGTGTGTCCTCCCCCGCTGCCTCTTGGCAGCCACCGTCCCGGAGCGAGCCAAAGATCACAGTGGATGGGAAAATAAATAGGGGAAGCAGGGAAAATGGCTTTTCTTTGTAAATTCCCTAAGAAGAAATGAGCTGATGGGATTTGGGGTGGCTGATTCTGGGGTTTTCCCTGCAGGGTGCAACGTGGAGAACGCCTGCTACAGCCTGGGGGTGTGTGCCGAGCGCACCGCCATCCAAAAAGCCATCTCCGAGGGGCACACCAGCTTCAAGGCCATGGCCATTGCCAGGTGAGGGTGCTCCGAGAGCTGGAATGGTGAGGGACGGGATGGGGAGCCAGCAGGAGAACCCCTGGTGCTCCTCAGGGGCAGTAGCCCCGGCTTTTGGAGAGGGAAAGTAAGTTTTTGCATGGTATTTTTGGAGGAATTGGGGAGCAAATCTGTTGTGGCTCTGTATTTATTGGGGCATGAAGGTCTTCTGCAGGTGTTTCCCCTCCTCTGACCTTAGGACTGAGGTCTGTGCCCTTCTCTTTTGGCAGTGACATGGGGGACCACTTCATCACTCCCTGCGGCGCCTGCAGACAAGTGATGAGAGAGGTGACAGCTCGTGTGGGGCTCTGCGGCTCCTTCCCTGACCCCAGACACCATCCCCTGACCCCAGGCATCTCCCTCTAAAACACCTGGAGGTACCAAGGAGGGTACAACCCCCCATCCTCAGCCTCAGGGCTGGCTCCAGGCTCCTCAAATTACATTATCTGCTGGGAAAGGGGTGTTCCCATCCTGGGTGGGTATTCAGTGAGAATCCATTAGCTCACCCACCCCAGGGGGGCTTATTCCTCCAGATGCAGAGTTTTTCCCTTCAGTCCTTGCTCTGGCTCTGGCAAGCCTGAAAAAGGGAGTTTTCCTGCAAAAGCTGAGCTTCCCACAGATTCTGTCCAGCTCTTGTCTCCCTCCTCCCCCAGGAATCCCGGCACCCACAGCCCGTTTTTGGGTTGTTAATATTTAATGGGTCGAGGGGCTCAGCTTGAGGGTCAGATTCAGCAGGTTCAGAAGCACTGGGGCTCACCCTGGTGGGGTGAAAACACAGGATCTGAGCCCAAATGATCCTCTGGGGGAGGCAATGCTGATCAGCCAACCCAAAATACATGGAATAGAGGGGGATGCTCCCTGTGAATCTGAAAAAAAAAGGATTATATGAGTAATGTGGCGAAGAAGTGCTGGTTCTTCTCCCTTCTTCTTCTCCCTTCTTCTTCTCCCTTCTTCTTCTCCCTCATCAGGCTCTTCTTTCTCCTCTTCTCCAGTTTGGCACAGACTGGGATGTCTATCTGACCAAAGCAGATGGCACCTACATTGTCAAGAGGCTGGAGGAGCTGCTGCCACTCTCCTTTGGCCCTGAGGACCTGAAGAAGGTCTGAGCAGCATGGCCACCACCAGCCTTGCCCTCAGGCACAGGGGACAATGGTTTTCCCCAATTTCCTCAGCCTGTAAGCAACTTCTTGGGAACAACGCAATGGGAAATGTGTTTATACTGTTAAGTTGCCTGTTCCTCTGGCTCATCTTCTGATTCAGCGTTGATTCGCAGACTCCAGCTCCATGTCGCCCTGAGGAAATGGCAAAATCAAATCATAGAAATTCCCTGTTATTTGTAAAAAAAAAAGCATCCAGACATCCCTGTAGGCAAGGGAGGAGCTCGCAGACAGAGATGGGTTTGATGCACGTCTTGGTACAGAAACCACTCCCAAATAATGCAAAATCATTGCCTGGGAAAGTGCAGGATCCTGAAGAGTAGTGAAATCAAGAAGGAAAAGGTCCATCAGCCCCAGAAGTAATTAATGAGCCAGTCCAGATGAGGTGCATTCTGGAACAGGATGATTATCACACAGAGAGTGTCCTTTGCTCGTTTCTCCCCAGCTTGTTTTCCTTGCTTTTATTCCTTTGGCAGGGGAAGAAGAGGTCAAGGAGTTTTTGAGGACTTCTGGAGAGTTTTGTGCCTCCAGGGTAATGCCATTTGCTGATTGTGCTATTGATTTGTAATACAATGATAAATGAATTTGTTACATTTCCTAACCAGCCCTGGGTTGAGCATTTCTGCCATGCCCAAGAGAAATAAAAGCAGTTCTGGTTTATCTCCTGCAGTTGTAGCAAGTGATGAAACATGGAGTGGGTTCCTGGGGCTGTCCTGCAGCCCAGGAAGGGCTGGGGGATGCTGGATGTGCTATAGGAACCTCATGAGCTTCAACAAAACCGAGTGCAGGGTGCTGCACCTAGGTTAGGGCAACCCCCAGTGTCCATACTGGCTGGAGGATGGAGAACACTTCTGCTAGGAAGGACTTGGAGATGCTGGTGGGTGAGAGGCTGGATGTGCTTCTGCTGTGGGGCTGATCCCACAGCATGAGCAGCAGGGGAGGGAGGGATTCTGGCACAGGGTGCCCAGAGAAGCTGTGGCTGCCCCATCCCTGGCAGCGTCCAAGGCCAGGTTGGATGGAGCTTGGAGCAGCCTGGGATAGTGGAGGGTGTCCCTGCACATGGCTTGGGGTGGGCTGAGATGGGCTTTGAGGTCCCCTCCAGCCCAAATCAGTCTAGAATTCTGATTTGATGATTCCACACACCAGGCTGTGCCCTGGCTGTTCCCAGGGCAGTGCCGTGCTCCATGCCAAGGCGCTCCCAGCTGTGTCCTCCATGCCCTGCATTGCACAAGGCTTTACCTTGGCTGCACCCTGCTCTGTGCCCTGCTCTGTGCCCTGCTCCATGACCCACTCCATGGCCTGCTCGATGCCCCACTCCATGTCCCCTTCCATATGCCTTGCTCCATGTCCTATTCCATGCCCCTCCATGTCCCGTTCCATGCCCTGTTCAGTGCCCCATTTGATGCCCCACTCCATGCCTGCTTTATNCCTGCTCCATGCCCCATTCCCTCTCTCTGTGCCCCATTCCCTCTCTCTCTGCCCCATTCCTTCTCTCCCTGCCCCATTCCTTCTCTTCATGTCCCATTCCTTCTCTCCCTGCCCCATTCCCTCTCTCCCTGCCCTATTCCCCCTCTCCATGTCTCATTCCATCTCTCCCTGCCCCATTCCCTCTCTCCC
>VZRF01004523.1:85632-111244 GCA_013396875.1 Vireo altiloquus
CCCGCCGCCTCTTCCTGCGCGGCCCGGCAAGCGGGCTGGCGGCCGTTGCGCGGCGGGGCCGCGGCGGCGTCTGCCTGGCGCTGGCCATGGCGCTGGGCCTGGTGGAGCCGCGCCTGGAGGAGCAGCGCAGGGCCGAGGCGGCGTGTCGCCACATCCAGGTGGGAAGCGGGCCCGGGGATCCCGCTGGGCAGCGCCTGGGGCGCCCTCCGTGACGGGGAGGGGGGGCATTGCTGGCGCGGAGACCCTCAGTCAACCCCCAAGAAGGGCTCAGGGGGTCGTTGCTCTGCGTAACCCTCCGGACATCCTTCATGAAAGGGAGAGGGGTCCTTGATGTGAGGCGTCCCTTGAACCCCACCCGCCCTAAAGGTCACAGAGTCAGTGCTGTGGGGAGCCCCTTAGGCACGCCCCCCATGAATGAGAGGGGGGGTCCTTGCTTTGCGGAGTCCCTCAGACACCCCTCATTAAGGGTAGTGGGGGGTCATTGCTCTGGAGAACCCCATAGACATCATCCATAAAGGGGAAGGGGGATTCTTGCTGTGGGGAGCCCCTCAGATGCCCGCTCTTAAGGAGAGAGGAGTCACTGCTGTGGGCAGCCCCCCAGACACCCTTGGTGAAGGGGAGAGGAGAGCCTTATTTTATGGAGCCCCTCAGACACCCCTCGTGAAGGGAAGGGGGATCACTGCTTTGGGGAGCTCCCCTGAGAAGCCCTGTGAAGGACACTCTGTGGGGAGCCCCCAGACACCTCCCCATCTCTCTCCAAGGAAGGTGAGGGATGCTGCAATAAGCAGCCCTCAGGCACATCCCCAAAGGTGGGCACTGCTGGGATCAGCCCCATAGACACCTCTTCCTCCCCAAAAATAGGATCCGGAGGAGGCCTCTCACTCAGCAGCCCCTCATCACCCTAAAGCAGGTACTAGGGGACTCTCACTCCCTGTCCCCCCGCAGAGGGAGGGGGTCAGGGCCCTGGTGATGGGGGTCTCATGTCCCAGGGCACTGACGTTGATCCCCAGGTCCATCCCCTCTGCCTGAGACAGATGGGGACCCTGCAGTGCTGGGCCAGGCTGTGCTGGCAGGGCACGTGGGGATGGTGCTGAACATATTTCCTGGATAAAAATAGACCTTTGGTGCTCAGAGCCAGCTGTCACCTGCTCTGCTGACCAGTCGATGCGTTCCCTGAAGTTCCTTAGGATGCTTTCTCTGCTGTGCCCTTGCTGGGTAGTTCCATTTGCTGTCCCTCTCTCTGTGTCCTGTTGTCCCTTGACACATCCCTAGGGTGGTCACTGGTGCTCTGGGACTGCAGCTCACAGAGAAGGCCACTGGTTTATATCAGTCCAGTGACAGCTGGGGCACCATCAGACCTTTAGGATCATGAACAGTGATGAAACTCCAGAACAGCCTTCTGTGTGTTGTTTTCCCACATCTCTTGATTTCCTCCCCCAACTCCCTCGCATCATGGATTCACTCTTCCTCAAACTAACCAGCCCTCACAGTCGACTGCCACAAAAGGGCAGGAAATACTGTTTTCCTGTTGCTGCTTTTAATTGGATTCTCTTTTAAATGCTGCTAACCTGATGTATTTATGGAGGGGGAGAAAAGTGTAATAATGTGTCTGTTTTCAGAAGTGTTCCGTTAAATTTTTCTTTACGCAGCCACAGAATTACAGACTGGTTTGGGCTGGAGGGGACCTCAAATCCCATCTCATCCCACCCCCTGCCATGGGCAGGGACACCTTCCACTGTCCCAGGCTGCTCCAAGCCCCATCCAACCTGGTCTTGGACACTTCCAGGGATCGGGCAGCCTCAGCTTCTCTGGTCAAAACATATTTATATTCTAGATTAGCAAATGACTCCCCCTCCTGGTTCTTCTTCTTCCCTCGAAAAGGGCACCTTTAGGAAAGACTGATTTAGGGGTAGATTGTATCAAACAAAAATATATGGCCTGCAAATTATCTTCCATGTGGTTACAGTGATTTGAGCCCAATGGTTAGAGTCTGATTGTGACTTTCAGGTTGGACCAACCTGCTGGGATGTGTAATACCACTGAAACACCAAATTCTCCTTCGCTGGGAAGTCTGGGATAACTGAGCGGGTTTTCCTGTTCACATTCCTTTCAGACCGTGTTTGTTGGGAAGAACAAGCCGCAGAAAGATCCCTTGAGCTCCTTCCGCTGGCAGGGCTTCAAACTGGAGGAATA
Source organism: Vireo altiloquus (assembly GCA_013396875.1). Taxonomy (NCBI): domain Eukaryota; kingdom Metazoa; phylum Chordata; class Aves; order Passeriformes; family Vireonidae; genus Vireo; species Vireo altiloquus. Next base: position 87,826 of record VZRF01004523.1, read on the forward strand.
TCTCATTGGCCAACCCATCGGGAAGGGCTGCAGTGCTGCCGTGTATGAAGCAGCCATTCCCTTCTGTCCCAATCCTCGGGATCATGCGGAGAGCAGCCGTCTCCCAGCCGTGCAGCAGGATCGTATCTCAGCTCCCCAGGGCGCTGAAGAGGAGCCTGTAGTGGAACACCAACCGAAAGGGGCTTTTCCCTTAGCTATCAAAATGATGTGGAACATTTCGGTAAGGAGTCGGCGCTGAATCCCCGTGTCTGTTGCTGGGGAATTCTGGCTGGAATGTTTAATAGTGAAGTGTTGAAAGCGCTAATTATGGAGTGCAGGATGAGTGTGTCACAACAAAGCTGTTGGTAGGTGACACTGGAGACGTCGAGTGTTAGTGAAGAGTCCCAGAGCGAGGTAATTAGCATTCATCATCCTCTGGAATTGGCACTGAGAGCTGCTGCTGCTGCTAGAGCTGTTGGGTATGGAGGTGATGTTTTGGGAAGAAAAGGTTTTCTGAGGCTGGCTCTGAGGGAAAGGTCTAGGAACGGGAAAGCCACTGCTGCCAGTGATTTAGGAATTGGTGCCCTGTCAGTGTCAGGACAGAGGTGGGTTTTCTTCCTGAAGAGTCAGTGGTCTCAGGGTGGGCAATGACCCTCCTGCTGGGTCCCCTTGCCGTGAGGTAACTGTCCAAGATCTGCTCCAATGTTTCCCAGCCCTGGTGACTGGTGATCCAGTGTGGCTCTTCCATGTTTAAAAAAATTCATGTGGCTTTCCCCATTGATATGACAAGTGAATATTTCAAGAGAATTTTCCAAAATGCCAACATCTGGAATGCCTTGGGCTCCAGAAGTATCCTGGCGTTTAGCTATGGGCTCTTCCACTTGGGTTTGGAAGTTGAAAGTGAGTGTTAAGGTGTAGTTTGGATTGCTGACGGTCGAGGATGCATTTGAAGTGACAAACAGATTTCTTTTTGAAAATTAGGGCCTTGCCCCCTTCTTGGTAAACTCCTTAAGTAGTTGATTGCCTTCCTTGATTTTCAAGCGAGGGAAGTCCTGGAATCTAGTCTCAGTCGATCCAGCTCCAGACACAGTGCCAGCAGCAGGATTGTCTGCTTTAAGCTTGTGTTGGGGCTGGGTGATTTCAGAGCTGAAACCAACATGGGATGTGATTGTTGTTGCAGGCTGGTTCCTCGAGTGAAGCCATCCTCGATGCCATGGGCCGAGAGCTCGTCCCAGCCACAGGTGTTGCCTTATCCGGGGAATATGGAGCTGTCTCTGGCTGCAGGTACGGACACTATGGAGGTGGCAAGGTGCTAATTTCATCCCTTGATTAATTCTACAGCAGTCTGCACCATTGAGAAGGTGGACACAGCTTTCTAGAATCGCTGCTGAAAGCAGATAAACCTGGTTAAGTTTGTTGGCATGCATGGAATTGCATTGCTAGACTCTGTCGTCCAGAGGGGGTTGGAAGGGTGCGCCAATAATTTGGGAGCATTTGGGGTCCTGCCAGGGTCTGGTGGGTGGCTGTGGCTGTGTCTTAGCTTCCCCGTGTGTGAAGTGTGTTGGCATTTGCTGAGGTAAAGGCTGGAGGAGCCACTGCTCAAACACTGAGTTTGCATTGTGATGCTTTTTAATTGCACCCCTGCAGTCGGTAACAGTTTGAGTGTATTAGACATCAAATGATTTCACTGTAATATCATTTGACTGTGAGGTTTGACAACTAGTTTGGTGTAAAATGGGTGCTGGACAGGGAGGTTGAAACTGTTTTAGTGCAGGAAAACTGGCGAGAAGGAAAATGGAAATGACTCAGTTCCCACTCTTTCACCTGAGTGGGAAGTCAGCAAACAGCATGAAGGTGGAAAATTGCATGGAAACTTTTAAATTACCTCAAGTTAGCTATCTTTTTGTTCAGAAATGCATCTTTTTGTTCCATTTGAAACAATGGAGTCCACAGCCCAGATTGTCTGATTTAAATTTCAAATCCATCCTGGCTGCAAATACAAATGAATAATGAATGCTGTGCCCTACATGGCTGGCTAGGAATGCAATAGAGCAGCCAAAGGGATATTTGACATTCAGGGGATGAGAGATCTGTGTTGCAGACAGATAGGTAAGCTTTTCAGGGTAGTGAGAGCTTCCTGCCTGTGCCATAAAATAGAGGGTCTAAATTGATACTCACAGTGTGAAGCTGACCTTTATTATATGTGTAACAAAGTAATTGCATCTGAGTGTTATTCTCTAGAGCTGCTGTAGCTCTTTTTGAATGGAGAAGCATCCTGTGCATGGCTCTGCCTTTGTTAGCAGCATGGAAGGGTTAGTGGGGCTTGAGTAAAATGAAAAGCATGTTGTGTGAGGGTTTTTATCAAAGCTTTGTTTGTAGTGCAGGTGAAGCATCTTATTTCCTGTTTGGCCATTATAAGTAGGGAAATCCAGTTACAGCAGAGCCCCTGTGAGGCCTTGGTTAGCTCAGTTTGCTCTGGTAAGCACGAGGGTGGATTCCAAGCTGTGGAGAAGGTGCTGGGAGATGCCTGTTGCCGTGGGGGATCTGCATGGGCTGCGAGTGCTCTGCATCCACCTGAGAAACACTGGGCTGAGATGCTGATTGAGAAATGGGCTATGAAACTGCTGCCCGTGTTCTTCCTCAGTGAATGGATTCCAGGATGTGAGTGTCTGACTGTTTGATTAAGGTGCAGTCCTGTAATCCACCCTGTGCAGCTTTAATCTCCCTCTGATGAGGCTTCAGTGCAGAACAAACGTGTTTGCTCACTGCTGGAGAACCCTTTGGTGTAGAGGATGGGCCATAATAATGAAAAGTAATTCCAGCAATAACAGCAATGTGTCTGTGATCCATCAGAACCGACTGAGGCATTGATGTGATCTGTGGTGTCTCTCCTCTGCACAGAAAACCTGTCTTTGGGAGGAAGAAGCTGCAACCTCATCCGAATATAATCCAGGTGATCCGAGCATTCACATCCTCTGTCCCTTTGCTGCCCGGAGCCTTTGCTGACTATCCTGATGTCCTCCCATTGAGCCTGAACCCCAGAGGGATCGGTCACAGCCGCACGCTCTTCTTGGTGATGAAGAAGTAGGTGGAGAGAAGCTGGTTAACGTGACTTGGGTACTCTGTCCCTGCAAAGCTTGGGCCTGGGCTGCTGCCAAAGAGCAGAGTATGCTCTTGGAAACGCCTCTCAGGACCTGTTCCAAGTCCTTGAGGTTCTAACTGTGCTTCCACAATGAAGACAAACCGTTCTTTTTAATAATTACCCCAAATTAAAGTGAGAAATGTGGAGTTTGTCCCCATTTGTCTGCCCTTCTAAGCCTGAACTTCACCCCTAGTCTGAGCACGCTGCCAGAGATGGAGTAGAATCAGTAATGAGACGAGCCAATGCTGAGATTGAACTGCCAGTGATAAGCCTCCAGGATGCCAATTCCCATTTTTTTCCTTGTTCTGCCTAGTTACCCCTGCACGCTGCGCCAGTATCTGCGGGAGAACACTCCGGATGTTCGCCTCTCCACAGTGATGATTCTACAGCTCTTGGAAGGCGTGGACCATCTTGTTCGACATGGAATAGCACACAGAGACCTCAAGTCTGACAACATCCTGGTTGAATTTGATTCTGGTACATAGATCTCTGAGGATAAAATGCCAGTAAATTCACAGAAGTAATTTGGTCCCATAGGTATTCGGGGAAGTCCCACCTGGCTGCGTGTTTGGGGAAAGAAGCATCAAACCTTTTGAATAATCTCAGGTTTAGTTTTTAGCGTAGTGTTTGCTGTCACTGCAGCAAGTCATTGATCCTGTCCGTGCCTGAGGTTTTGGATCATTAACATGGACATAGTGTATTGCTAAGGTGATGGATTGCATGAGCACAGCCAGCATTGACTGGAGCATCTGGGAACACATTTGGGATGCTGCAGCAGCCTTTGCTTCAGGCTCTTGGCTCTGTCATCTCTCCCAAGCCAAAGAGCACAGGGACCCTCTTAAAATCCCACTCCGTGGTCAGGTTAATAGTGCTGCACCCTGGGATGATAAAACATGGGCTGGGAGGGAAGGGAACCGACGCACTGTTCTCACCCACGTGTTCTCCTGTCAGCCTCTAACGGAGATTTTAATTACCTGAGCTCTTTTTTTGTGTGATTGAGATTCAAATGGGCAGGAAGCCATAGCGGGCAGGCAGGTCTGTGTAATTAGGAGTGGAAGAATTTGGCTGAAGAGTATCAGGGAGAGAGACAGAGAGACCACTGGAATCCACCCTGCCTTCCTGGAGGCAGACCCAAGAGGCAGATGATATGGAGGGTTCTCTGTTCCCCAGGGCTCAGGATGTAGAATTGTAAAATCATGGAATGGCCTGAGTGGGAAGGGACCTCAAAGCTCTTCTCATTCCAACCACCTCCCACTAGACTAGGTGATTCTACTGAACATCTTCACTCACAGTCTTGACGAGGGGATCGGATGTCCCCTCAATCAGTTTGCAGAGGACACCAAGCTGGGTGTTGGTGTGGTGTGGAGTTTGGTGCAGCCAGGTCCTCCCAAACTGAACCCTAACTCTGACAACCCCGTGCTGTTCACAGCTGGCTGCCCCTGGCTGGTCATCACCGACTTCGGCTGCTGTTTGGCGGATGAAAACATCGGCCTGAGGCTGCCCTTCACCAGCTCCTACGTGGATCGGGGTGGCAATGGCTGCCTTATGGCACCTGAGGTAAATCCTGCTTTGTGGTGCTGGTTTTCTGCTTGTCCTGCTGCTGGGACTAGTAGTTTCAGTGGCATAGAAGGTTTGTGTCCTGCCTTGAGTTAGGCTTGGTGAACATCTGTGCTGAGCCATGTTGAATAAACACGTTGAGCTCTAACAGGTGAAACATAATCAGTTGATGTTAAGAGGCAGAGTCAGCCTCTTAACATCATTAACCCCTGACATTTACTCTTTAGTCTTTATTCAAGCCCCTTTCCATGTAACTGTTAAGAATTTATGCAGCAGTCCTTGTGTTGCAACAGTGGCTTTTGGCTGAAGTTCAAGGTGGTTGTGAAATTATTTACAGTTCCTTTTTATTTCTCTGGCGATAAGCCTAATAAAAGCCAAGACACCCTTAACTGTCTGCTGGACCTGGAGCACCTTGCTGTGATGTTGGTTGTTCATCTGCAGGTCTCCTGTCTCCATAATTCCATCAGGAGATAGCCCTTGAGACTCTGGGAATGCTGGTCAGGGACAATGGCTAAAGCCTTGGTGCAATATTCAAACCCCTCCCAGCATCCTGGTGGGCTGAGCAGTGCCAGAGGCTTAGAGCATGCCAATAGGGAATATTTACACCACAGATTCAGATGCAGCCCACCTTTGGTTTCAGTCTCTTAAGTGTATTACGGGGAAAATGCTGATTTGAGCATTAAAAATTGAATTTCAGCACAGAGGCCACGCTCGAGCTGTTTATTTGAGTAGCCTCCTCTCCATGGTAGGTGATCACAGCGTCACCTGGTCCAGGCACGGTGATCAACTACAGTAAAGCTGATGCTTGGGCTGTTGGAGCAATCGCCTACGAAATCCTGGGCCTGGCCAATCCTTTCTATGGCCACGGGGACTCGACTCTGGAAAGCCGAAGTTACCGGGAGGACCAGCTGCCGAGCTTGCCCGACTGCGTGCCCTTCGAGGTGAAGCAGGTGATAAAGATGCTGCTTCAGAGGGATCCCAACAAGGTAAGAAGCCGTTTCCCTCAAGATATCCTCTTTGGGAGTATCTCTGGTGGATCGTTTTGCCGTGGAGGGCTGCGGGTGCAGGAATTAATCCAGATTTCACTGCAGGATCAAAGGACAACATAAGGATCAAAGCCACAAAAAGTCTTTGCTGAGTGGTGATGAATCATTTCAGGGATTTCAGGAGATGTTTGTGTAGGGACTGGATGTCACTGAAGGGTTACACACAAAATTATAGATGTATAATAATAGTCTCAGAGAGCTTTCTAATTCACAGGGTGGTGCTTCAGGGGAGGCCCAGGGAGTTTTCACCATGCTGGTAATGTGGCTGAGTGCAGCAGGATGAGCTCATCTCCCCTCCCCTTCCTCTTGCAGAGGTTGTCCGCGAGAGTTGCTGCGAATGTGCTGCACCTGAGCCTCTGGGGTGACAGTGTGGTAGCGTCCAGGACCCTGAAGCCTGACCAGATGATCGCCTGGCTGCTCTGCCAGTCTGCAGCCACCCTGCTCACCAACAGGCTGGCAGAGAAGAGCCAGATAGAAACCAAAATGAAGATGTGCTTCTTGGCGAACCTTGAGTTTGAAGACCTCTGGGCAGCAATATTCTTGTTGCTGGCCTGGAGAAGCCACTCTGGGTGAAGGAACCACCTGGAACAGGAGTATCTCACATAGATGGCACTTTCTAAAGGCACATAGGAACCTGTCCTTTGTCTGTCTGGAGTCCTGTAGTGCTTTAGGGAACAAGCTGCAGGCCTGTGTTTAGGAGCTTGAGTTTCTCTCTAGCAAGTGTTAACCATGCTGCTTTTCTGCCCCTGCTAGAGGAGATGCCCTTGCTTCCTTACCCTCTGAGTGGGAGGGTGTGTGGACCTTGCAGGTGTCCAGAGGTACGTGGCTGGTTTTGCTCCCGTTGGGGAATTAATCGACTTGTAAGTTGTGTGTTGAGTGAAGCAGGTTCCTTTCAGAGGGGTGGCTGGGAGGAGGCACTGTCTGGCAGCATTTTACAGGGAAACATAACAATTTAAACACCACGCAGAAATCCAGGCTGACAAAGGGAACTGTTCTTGGAGTAACCAGGGTGGTCTGAAACTCATATTCCTCTGAGCTGTGAAATGACAGCCTGAGAACTTCCTGATGAGGTGCTGCCTGGTAACGTGAGCGTCAGCAGCACTAAAAGCCTTGCAGTTGTACACAGGATAGTGGAAGCACATCGTCCTCAAATCCCACTTATCTTTGTTCTTAACTGCTGTAGCTCTGTGGTGGTGGCTGCCCCCGGGTCTGAGGCTGAGTCAGACTCTCCAGTCAGGGATAATGCTCCAAACAAAGCGAGGCTGGGCAGCAACCCCTGCTTAAAGAGCTTAGTGTGATGTTCTGCTCTTTTACCTGCCTGTGTTTCCTTCAATGAGATAATACCCTTTGGTGGGGAGAATGGGAGACATCAATCTTTAAATAACAACAGTCATGTTTATGAAACATCATTCGATTTCATGGCTATAATTGTGTTTAGAGGAACTTGGGGAGAAAGTTATTTATGCTTGTTGCACAATAAATTGAAGATTAAGCTCTGTGGCTGTGTGGGTTCTCTCAATCCAATTTAGGCTGTGGAGCATTGGTTCCAGGATGTCTTAAATGCGAATTCAGCTCTTTCCAGTGCTCACTGTGGAATATGGTGTTTTACTCCAAGTGGAATTTCCCACAGAGGAACAGACCTTGCCTTGGGGACGTTTTGTACTCTCCTGCATGGTAAATCACTGGCTGCTCCTGCAGTTTCCTGGTGGATGACAATGGCTGATACCCCTAATCATCACAGGGTAACTTGCTCTCAGGGTTCTGCACATTGTTCTGGTGCATCAAAGAGCGCAGAGCCTGGGGAATTGGGGAAAATGAGCTCTTGGGGGAAAAAGTTGCAAAAAAAGACCTTTGTAATGTTGATCTGACCCAACCAAAGTGTGTGCTGCTGTTTCTTACCTTACTGAGTTCTTGCAGTGTGTTTCTGCTGCCTTTGCTTTGTGTGTGCCCAGGTTTGGCAGCAAGTCCCATACCCTGGACATTCTCTGGAGCCTTTTGAGGAGCAAATGCTATTGCTCTGTGGTGGATCTCTACTCTGAGCCCTCCTTTTGCCATGAACATTCCTGTGCCTTTCCCTCTCTCTCCCAGGTCCAGTCTCTATACAAGTAGGGAGCAGAATTAGGGGCTGGAGACATCCAGTATTGAGTGTGTTTGTATTTGCCCAACCAGGGTTTTATCTGTGCTGATGAACTCCACTCGTCGTCAACTTGCTTCCCCTGGAAACCGTTTCAATTCTGTCCTCAAAAATGGCCTGAAATGCTTGTCCTGCAGCTTGTCCCTCTGGTCCTTAAATCCCTGTTAATGCTTCCCTGTGCTTGCATTTTGTCCCCCCCGTGGTTCTGCTGAGGCCAGACTTTCCTTTTGTTTTCTTTCCCTTCTGCCTTCCGCTAACGAGACATTTTTATGGTTCTTCAGCATTTTGGGTGCTTTTGTGAACTGCAGGTTAAAAGTGCAAGCTGTTAATGCAACAAATGCTGCCGTGCTGTCTGTTTGCAAATGCCTGAGGGGAGCAAACTCAGACAGCTCCCAGCATGTCCCTCCTGCCCTGTCCCACTAAGCCCTGCGCGGGCTCTTGCCCCTCACTGTGTTTGTTCCCAGTGTTTGCCAGGACTGTGCCATTGGGAAAGGGGGTGGCTGGGATGATGACTGTGGAGGCTGGGCTGGATTTCTGCCTTTCCCCGGGCAGTGGAGTGTCCGGTTGCACTTTGATCCCTGGAGAGAGGCTTGGCACAGGCAGCCGGCTCTCTGCCCGAGCTGGGAACGAGCTTTAGAGCACCCCTCGCTGCGTTCCCTGTGGGACAGAGGGTGGGAGTGTGTGGGTCAGGATGAGGTCCCTGCTCTGGGCTGCCTGCAGCCAGCTGCTGCCCTGGGGAGCTCGGCTCTGCGCTCCCAAGCCAGCTGTGACCACTATAGTGACCACCTCACACCACAGCCTGCGGCCCCTGGCCCCTCTGACCACCTCCAGCTCCCCACCCAGTGTGTCCGCATCATTCCTCCAGCCCCTGGTCCCAGGGAGCAGAGCTCCCAGCCGCCGGAGCTCGGGGTTCAACGTGCCCCCGAGTGCCCTGCTCGTGGCCCGGCCCGTGGGGGTCTGCTCCATGATGAGGCTTCCCATGCAGGCGTCGGCAGAGGGACTGGACGCGGCGTTTGTCGGTGTTCCGCTGGACACAGGCACGTCCAACCGGCCGGGAGCCAGGTAAGGGCCAGCCAGGGAAACTGGTGCTTCCCTCTGGCCATCACCTTCCCGTGGTGAGAGGAGTGCTGGGAACAATGCCTGGTGGCGTTTCCCTGCCACGCCATCGCCCAGGTTCGGCCCGCGTCAGATCCGCGCCGAGTCCGCCGTGGTGAGGAGGTACAACGGCAGCACCAGGGCAGCACCGTTCGACTCCCTGCGGGTGGCCGACATTGGGGACGTGAACGTGAACCTCTACAACCTGCCCGACAGCTGCCGCCTCATCCGGGAGTCCTACCAGGAGATCGCTGCCTCCGACTGTGTGCCCCTCACCTTGGGTAAGGAGCTCGTGTCTCCCTGTCCCGCCGCTGTGTCCCAGCTCCGTCAAACTCCCTCTCCTCCTCCTCCCATCATCCAATCCAGACTTGGCGGAAGGAGAGCGATGAATCCGCCCCCTGCACGGGCTGTTGTGCTGTATCAGGGGTAAATTCACAGGCTCTCTGCTGAACAGAGTGTTCTGTGATGCCTCTTGATTTGGGCCAGTCTGTAAATACAACCAGTGACACATTTTTGGTGTCCTGTTGAGCAGGACCCAAAGCAGGAGCAAGTTTTGTCCCTGGTGTTCCTCCAGCTGAGTGAGCACCAGGCTTTGCACGAGGCCTGATTTGGGTGCACATTCAAGTTTGCAGCTGTTACAGCTTGGCATCGATGAAGGAAGCGAGTGTGTGGAGTAACGAGGGGCAAGTCGCCAGTTACAGCGTCCTCAGAAGCTGATCAAATGTCTATTTATAAGCCCAAACAAGGGTACTGCTCCACAGGCTGTCCCTGTTGGCAGTCCTGTAGATCTGGTCCTCCCTAGAAGGAAGGCCAGGAGAAGAGAGGACCCAGGAGAGGAGAGAGGAAGCAACCTGCACCTGGGAGTGTTAGTTTTCCTTTGGCAATGAAGCTCTGCATAAATAAGTGCAGGATAAATGCAAAGAGGGAAAAAATGACTTGGGAACAAAAGTAATGAGTGCTGAACAGCTCTTGTAATGGTGTGTTCCCCTTCTTCCCTGTGTCCTCTTGCAGGTGGAGATCACACCATAACATACCCAATCCTGCAGGCCCTGGCAGCAAAGTAAGTTTCTAATCTGGAGATGGAGAGCAAGAACCTGGGAAAGTGCCTCAGGAGGGCTCCTGGTTTGCTGTCCCTGCTGGCAGGCCACCATGTACAGGACAGGATTAATGTGGCCACTCTGTCTTGAGCAGGCACGGTCCCGTGGGGCTGGTGCACGTGGATGCTCACACCGACACCGGAGACGTGGCTCTGGGGGAGAAGATCTACCACGGGAGCCCATTCCGGCGCTGTGTGGAGGAAGGACTGCTGGACTGCAGCCGCGTGGTCCAGATCGGCATCCGAGGCTCCTCCTATGACCCCGATCCCAACAAGTACTGCCGGGAACAGGTAAACTGATCCACAGCCGAGCGCTGGGTGCTCTCCCCACCATAAATACCACGTCAGTCATATTTACTTGGCTTCAGCAGGGAAATGAATGCATTTTTTTGCCTCTTGTTCCACACTAGAGGCTTGTCCTGCAGGAGAAGCACTCCAAGCTCACTGAGCGTCAGCTGAGCGGAGAGTAAAAAAGTTTGTGGGGAGTGGAAGATGTTCCCAGGAGCACTTCTGGAGCTTTGCCCTGGAATGAGGATTGTTCCCAGAAGATATTCCCCAGCAGGGCCAGGGATGCTGCTCATCTCCCCCCTTTCCCTAAGCAGGTGCCTGTGTGTCTGTGTTCCCGCAGGGTTTCCGGGTGGTCCCGGCTGAGGAGTGCTGGATGAAGTCCCTGGAGCCGCTGATGAGGGAGGTGAGGGCGCAGATGGGCGACAGGCCAATGTACATCAGCTTCGATATCGATGGGCTGGACCCTGCCTACGCCCCGGGCACTGGCACCCCGGAGATAGCTGGGCTCACACCTGCACAGGTGAGGGGACACTGCTGCCCTCCCCAGGGAAAGGGGATGGTTGGCTCCCTTTTAAAGGAGCTCGTTTCACCAGCACAGCAAAGTGGAAGTTTAGGGAGGCCAGAAGTGTTTCCTCCTGGTGATGAGGAAGGGAAATGTGGAACTGATATGATTTGGTCTGTAGAGGTTGGGTTTCCTTATTGAAATACGGGGAAAGCAGAGCCCTGAGGGGTCTGCTAGGTCAGTTGTATTTCTTGATCCCAAATCCATTTCTTCCCTAGGCTTTGGAGATTATTCGTGGCTGCAAAGGCCTGAATATAGTGGGGTGTGACCTTGTGGAAGTCGCACCGAAGTATGACGCCTCTGGTGAGTCTGAAGATGCCTGAGGGCAAGACAAGTGCCTGGCACGGGCGGCTGTGGGTGTAAGCCGTTGGATATACACAATTTTTCCTCTTTTTGTCTTGTTTTTTTTAGGCAACACAGCCCTCCTGGGGGCAAACCTACTGTTTGAGATGCTGTGCGTTCTCCCAGGAGTGAAGACACTGTGAGGGCAGTTCCCACCTGCCCTGGGGTGATGCTACTCCATGTCCTCAGCCAGGCTTTCCCTGTCCCCTTCCCTTCAGTCAGCTGCAGCACGAAATAAACGCCATTTACCACTAGAAAAGGTACTTCTAAGCTGAGAAAGTGTAGTAAATGGGCTAGACACCCCATTAAATTGGGTGCTTTGGAGTTGGCTTGGGAAGGGGATAGATGAGGCTAATGCCATTTTGCCTCTGGAAGGACTCATCCAGCTCACAGGGCTCCTGAAAAAACTGTCACTGCTAAGAGGTTTGTCCCATTAGGATGTGGCAGCAGGACAATGAATGCAGAAGAAAGGAGGGCATAAAGGGGGCCTGGGCCTCCTGCTGGGAGTAGGGAGATACTTGACTAGATTTCCTGCTGGTGGAATAACCAGGAGTTTCCTATGGCAGGAGCAGTTTAATGCTCCTGGAATTTCTGAGAGGACATGGAGGTGGGGTTAGTTTGTACATGGAGACATAGAGCCACCTCATCACACATTAAAATAGTTTATTTTGGTTGCGAACCTGTAATCGTCTTAAAACAAAATGACATCAGTGCCTGTTCACAAATACAAAAACAAAACAAAAAAAAAGAACAAACCAAACAAAAAAACCCAAAAATAAAAAAGACAAGTTTGCCAAATAAGTTAATTCCCCCCATCCCAGTATCAAAAGTGCAAAATAGGTACCTAGTTTTCAGTCCTACTTGTCAGGCTGCGCTCGTGTCCTGGCTCTTGGTTGCTGTGGGTGAAGGGCAGAGACAGGGACAGGGAGGAGTTTGGGAACAACCTCCACTCTGGGGCCTGTATCCCTTCGCCTCAGCTGCGAGCACAGTGCCGTCGCTCAGATCTCACTAGGAAAGTGCACTAGGACCGAATTTCCTCAATCTTTGGATTACGAACCACCATGCACGGAACAGAACCGCAAGTGTTCAGCGAATGATAGGAGGTGATGGCTCACGGCTGCTGGGAGAGGGCAGATCCTGGGACAAGCAGCTCTGACCGTGGTCTCAAGACAGCAAACACCTGGAGTGCCACACTGGCACTACTGCCAACTAACACGGGGTCACAGCAGCTTGGCTTTTGCTTCAACCCAGGCAAAAGTTTCCATAAAAATCCAGGAGCTGTGCTCCCGTCCAGCCGCAGCCAGCACGAGTGGACTGATGCAAGCGCTCCCTCAGCTCAACTCCAGCTGAAAGGGGAGGTTACCTGTGCTAAAAAGAAAATAAACCCAAGGATTCTAGCAGCGTGCAACACACACAGGGGATGTGAAGGCCATAAAGCCTTCTCCCCTTCCTCAGGGCAGGGCTGAATTCCCTCGCTGTAGCATAACTAGGCACTTTTTTCCATGATTTGAAGGTTTTCTCCTTGTTTCTGCCCAGCTGTAGATACAGCAGAGACCTAGAGAGCATTCTTCTGCTTTTGCAAATGTTTAAGACATTATGTGGAGCCTTCCGCTGGGCTAAAACCTATTCCAGCCACATCCTGCATGGCAAGCTGTGGGAAAAGTGCAGGAGTGCTGTGGTGATTGCTCCAGCCAGGTGGAAATAAAGTCTAGAAGCATCAGGCTGGTGTTTCATTCCCCCTTTGTTCACTCTCTGTCAGTGCTGCCTGTGCACCTTCACAGGAGCTCCTGGGCAGGGAGAAGACCTCACCTTCCTTCCTTCCCTCTGCTTTAGTGCCTCATTCCGCGGCCTGGAATCAATTAACCTCACGTAGGGTTGGTTTGTAGCATCGCAGCCTTTATTTGAAGCACGTCTGAGGTACCTGTGGGGGTCAGAGCATGCCAGGCTGCTCCCAGGACAGGGAAATGCGGTGAGGCGAGGCTGTGGGAGCAACTGAGGCATGTAAGGAGTGCAATGACTGGAGCATTCCCGGCTTCTGTGCGGGATCAGCAGCTAGCTCGGGTTATTCCTACTCACTGGCTGCTCTGTCGAGATGGTAACTGAGGTGGCAAGGGCTGAGTCTGGAATTACCACCACGTGCTCACTGAGTGCTCTGTGTTCCAAGCCCTGTGGTGAAGGCCACTGGCCCCCATCCCTGTGCTTTGGCAGTGCCAGAGCCTGACGGTGCCACAGGGCTCCAGATCCACGGAAGGCGCCAGTGTCAGCCCCAGAGCAGTGAAAAGGAGGAACAAACCTCACAGGATTTCAGTCCTGGCCATAAAGAGAAGCCCTGCTGCCTTGCTTGGTCATTCGAGGAGTGTTCAGCAGCAATGGGGCTGCTGCTTGTCCTCCCTGTGGTGATGGAAGCAGCCATTGGGGTGCTGCAACAGCGAAGCATCGTCCAAACCCTGTGCTGTGCAGCTGTTCTAACCTCACACAGCCCCACCGCTTCCAAAAGACAAAAGAAATACCCAAGCAAACAAACACAAAGCCACGGGAGCAGCCTGAGTGTGGAGAAATGGAGGTGTGCGGCAAGAAGGAAACGGGCGAGAGGCTGAAACCCAACATCTCAACCCCTCGACTAAACCAAAGGAGCTTCACACGCACGCAACGGTCTGATGATACAGCACTTCTGGGGCAACATTTCAAGAATACAATCGTTCAAGGATGAGGTTCCTCGATACAAAGGAAGGTTGGTTTGTACTACAGCTGGAAGGGTGTTTGCAAGGAGCCCCGGTGACTCCCTGGCAGCTACGTAGAGTTTTTTTACACATCTACTGGCTCATAGCAGCTCACGCCTACAATCTGAGGACGCAGGTAAAGTTATGGCTCTAGGATACATCGTCTAAAATCGACAGAAGCAGAAAAGGCATCTGAAAAATCAATGTGACATTTAAATGGCTCAACACTTTGACAGTATTTTACGGCCGTGCCCTTTCCCTCCCCGTTACGGTTCAGCCGGTGAAGCTGCAGGTGGAACCATGACACGAGGAGCATGAAACATGCAGATTGCCCACGAGCCTGCAGCACGGGGGAGTCCCAGCTCAGGTTTGCTACAAGGGAGATGATGCTGACCGGATTCTGCATCACTTACCATGGGGAAAACCAAGAGAGTATGACTGCCTGGTGGGAGGAGGCCTTTCGGAAGGGCAGGGCCTGGAGGGTCTGCAGGGTCTTGCCAGAGTTACACCATGTACCATGGGCTAAGCACACGGGATGGGGAGGGAGAACCGAAACCCGGCCTGTGCCACCGGCTGCGGCTGGTCCAGACCCAGAGAAGTCGTGGCTTTCTTCAACCGAGGTAAAACAAGAGATGGGACAGTGGCGACTCAGGAAGCAGATGTGGCAGGACGAGAAGGGCAAAACAGACTTCTTGGCTCTTCGGTTGTACAGCATCCGAACGCAGGGCGGGGCGGTGGAGGGCACATGGGTGCACTTGGCTGCACTCCTGGGCTCCGGACGCGGGAGATGTGTTCTAGTTGCCGGCCCCAGGAGAGTTCCTAAAACCTAAGGTCCATTCATCACGCTTGTTTTGAGTATTCCTGGAAAGAGCTGTCCCTTGTCATCTTCATAAAAAGTTTGTCCCTTAGAATCTCTGTAAAATCCGTCAGTCTAGTGTGGGCCACGAGGGGATATAGAACCTCTGTAAGGAACCCTCTAGAAGGCGTTCCATCCAAAAGGACAATTTGTGTAATTTGTTTTTAATGGATCTAGATCCTGGGCTGCACGAGGGTTTCCCTCTGGCTTCCGCATGTTGTAAAGCATCGTAATCCTCGCACGATCCCAGGGTTCCCCCCTCGTCCCCTGATTTGTGAGGCTTAAAGAGGCAGAAGTATTTCTTGTGGCCGTTCAGAGCCAGGACATAGCCCGTGTAGTCACGCTCGAGGAAATGCTTGTCGTACTGGTTTGGGATGGGGGCTGCATCCTGCGCAAACTCCAGCAGATACTCCAGCCACTCTCGGTGCTTGTCCAGGCTGAGGAAGGAGAAGTGAAGAGAGCTGCTCCTGGGGGAAGAGCAGAGAAGACAGTGGGATTAGCATGTGTCTGGCTGGATTCCTACTGGGCAGGTAAGGAATTGTCAACAAGGGCAGGGCAGTGCTGTGCTGCTGCAGCTCCTTTTTCAGCTCAGTGTATGCAGCACTGTTGTGCTTTCTATTTGTCAAAACACAGGGACAGCCAAAGTGGCAGCAGCACCTGAACCCTCTGGCCACCATCACCAAGTCTGGCTGGGAATGGCCTCTTGGATTTTTATGGCTCATTGCCACTCATGAGGGCAGAGGCTGCTTTGCTTGCCAGAAGTGTTCACTCTTGGCAATGAACTGACCCAGCTCCTCACATGTCACCAGAGCAGCATCATACAAGTGGTTAACACAGCAACAGAAGCCCAGGAGAGGGCCCAGCCTACCCTGTGAACGTGTAGACTTCCAGGGCGAACTTCTGGAGCAGCGGGGTTTTGGTGGAGTTGGACAGGATCAAGACCACGTTCATATGCCCTGGCCTCAGGCGCACCAAGTTACTGGTGTAGTTGATGTCTGTTAGCTCAGTCACCTCAACAAAGCCCTTTTTGGGAATCCTGCTGCAACAAAAAGACCGAGTGAAAGGGGAGCAAGGGACTGGGAGCAACTGAGGATGGAGAAACTGTGAGTGTGTTCACCAGCCCGTTATGCCGAGCCATCCCTGTGCCCTGTAGATAAAGCCAGTGTAACTGGTGCAATGGCTTGGTTTGGATCTCCCTTAACAAGTGGGTCAGACCTTTACCTATCCCCTGAGGATGCTGTCTTGGACAAACTTGGTGGGAATTGTTTAATAAGCAGATTAGTGTCTCCCTGTCCTTGCTGGCTGGTTCCTGACTGTGCACTGGTCCTCCTTCCTTGCTGTGCCTGCACTGCCCCACTCAACAACTGCACTATGCCTGTGCAACTTCAGCACTTCTCTGCTCGTCACTAAGCCTCCCTGCACAGGTGCTCCCTGAGCAACACTTCCACAGAGAACATTCTGGAGAAGTTAAGAGAGGGAACCTGTTACTCTCTTTGCTGAAGCTCGCGTCATTCTTCTCCGTCCTTGCGGTGGTTTCTTCTTTCCCAGAGGGTGGAGAGTCCCTTGTGTCACTCGAATCACTGCAGAGGAAGGTGATTTTGTGTGTGTTTAAGGCCTTGGGTTGGACTGAGGAGCTATCCCTGAGGGCATTTTGGTGTGCACTCACCTGAAAGCTTGTACAATAACGGTGCCAAAGAGAATGAAGAGCGCGGAGAAGAGCAAGGACAAGAGTGGCATCATTTCTCGCCTGAGGGGAAGATGTGCAAGCAGCAGTCAGGTCTGTGAGTTCACATTTTCTGCCTCAATTTCAGTTCCTGCCTACCTCAGATAACATTGTGTGCCTTCCCCAGAAACTCAGCTTGTTTCTTGAGTCTTAAAGACCATCAAGTTTTTGAGTGCTGTCCTGCTCCCACCCAAAAGGAGGGCAAAATTGGATCTGTTTTAATATAAGGCAACAGGAAAGCAGTAAAAACCAACAATGGATGCCCAATCCGTACCAGTTACTGTGAAACAAACTGTCCCAGCAGTCTGAGATGTAGTCCAGCGTGGAGTAGAACCATCGGACAAGGAATATCTGTTCAAAAAGAATGAAAAGCAAATAACAAATGACAAAACTGCTATAAAGAGGCCCAAAAGGTTCAGAGCATGCCACATGTTTCCTTCCGTAAGCAAGAAATCTTGTAAGAGTCTTGCCTTGGTATTTTAAAATACAAACAATGCCTTTGAACAACCTTCATGGGACTGTCTGCAAAGGTAACACAGATGTCAGGCGTCTGGAAAGGCTGTGCACTCACAGGAGCGAGCTCGTCGTTCAGGTCTGCCACGACGGTCTCTGATGAGAGAAGGCCAGGGTCTGTCCTCAGCTGGTCCAGGAGATCCAGGAGGATGAAGTTGTCCTCTTTGCTGCCTTGCCAGGCCTCCTCCAAGGCTTTGTAGGCGATCTTCCCTGCATTATTGCGTCTCTCCAGAATGACCACCTGGATGAGCCAAGAGCATGGCAGATGTCAGAGAGGAAGGGGCTTTTTTTTTTCTAGACAGATTCATTTCAAACCACTGCCCAGAATTAGGTGTCAAATCAAGATACAGCATCAATTGAATGACAGGCTAAAAGAAGAAGGGATTAAAAAAATAAAAGGAAACCCTCACAGCTGATCTTCCGTGATACTTCTCCTCATCCATCAGCAAGGCGTCTGCAAATTCCGGCTGCCGATCGCTGTAGATGTGCACAAACTTCAGCGTGTCTTTTGTGTTGGCCACAGCAAAAGTCAAAAAGGCCTCATAAGCCTTGGTAAACTTCTCTCCTTCCCCGGTAAGCAAGACCACGCAGTGCCTGGATAACACAATGAGATGGGGGATTAGGAGCCAGTCTGGAGGTGAGAGGGAATGACCAACCCCTTTCCTCTTGCCAACACAATCCTGATGAGCCAGAAATCTCTCCGACAGTGTGGATATTGGGGATGACCCAATGTAGTAATTGCTCTTTTCCCTCAGAATCAAACCAAAAGTGACTCCAGGAGCAGCCCCAGAGCCTTGGGAAACAAAACGGGGGGACACGTCACTTACTTCCGCTGACGGTGAGACTTCTTCACAGGACATAGCTCCTGGAACAGCCTCTGGCTGGTGAGTCTGGCCACCATGAGGAACTTATTCTGGGAAAGGAAGTCATCAATGAGCTGCTTCTTCATTTCTCGTGCCTGGCAAGGACAAAGAAAGCAGAAGTCAGAACTGACCAGGAAGTGGAGGGGAAAGCTGTTGGATGTTCCTGGGGAAGGCTGCCAGCCCTTGTGGTCCTCCATGCAGACACCCAAGATGTTTAGAGGCCTAGAGACTAGAAAGTTACATGTGTCCCCCCTCCCCAACAGATTGGAGTCCCCCAAGCTTCCCCTGCCCTAACACTTGCTCTCCTTCTCCTCCAAAGCCTGAGTTTAAGCTGAGAACAAACATTCTTCCTCCAAACTGCACCACCGACCAACCTCTCACCACCAGCTCGCTCAGAAAAGCTCTGTGCTTGTTTTCCCTGAGCTCTTGGAGAGGGCTCTGAGCGATACCTGCACAACGTCAGCGGGCCGGTCGATGTTCTCCTTGAAGATCATCATGGTGGGAGTGTAAACGTTGATGTTGTACTGGCTGGACAACTCTTCGGTGCCTCGGAGTCCGACGTACACATACCCAAAGGACAGGTAATCTCGGTAGGCAAAGGCCGTCAGCTGGGTGGGAGGAAATCCCCAGCACGTGTTTACATTACAGAGTGAGCATTTTCTCCCCCGAGTACCTGTGGTGACTTTGCTCCAAGAGCACATCTGGCTGTTTGAATGCCATCGGATGTGCTGCGAGAGGTACGAGCCCTTCCTCTCCCTCACTGAACCCCATTTTGTGTCCTGTTAGGCATTGTGCTGGGAGCCTCCACAAATCCACAGCTTTATTTACAGCCTGACATGCTATAGGGTAGCAGGAGCTTCTTAGGAAATGAGATTTTCAGTGACCCAAATTAATTTGACATGCCACAAAGATCTCTCATTCCCAACAAAGCTTATGCACCTGTGTTGCTGCTACCTCTGAAACCCACCTGCACCTTCACACCCACGAAGGGTAACTGTGTCAGGACAAAGAAAGAGACTCCTAACAAAGCTGGTCACCTGGCCGTGCCATTTCCAACCAGCACAGATCACCTGCCCCTCCTAGAACCAGTCAGTGGTGTCTGGAGGCATCAGTGCACCTCTGCTCACAGCTGGGGCATGTTTTCTTTTGGAATGTCTGGATTTATAACAAATGACATTACCTTGTATAACAATGGCACAACTGGCATGTGATCGAACAGCAGCACGTGGGGCTTGTTGTCTTTCTTCCAGTCGGACAGAAAACGGATGTAGTTTTTATCTGTAATCTTTAGACAGAACCGGAATGTTATTTTAACCTCTGAGCTGTCAGACACTGGCAATGCTCTGCAATGAGGTGTCTGAACGAGGACTGTGCCTGAAAGGGCTGTCCAGGTGTTGCAGGAAGCAGACTGTGGGTTGGTCTTTCCACCAGGTATTCCTGATTAACGAATGAATTAAAACCATCACTTGACCTCCCTCAGTCCTCTCAGTTATTGCAGCCTCTGTAGATGCCATTCCAAGTCAATGCCAATGGCACTGTTATTCTCCTGTTTGTTGGGACCATATTCTTTATTTATATATATAAAATGAGAAGCCAAGGGTTAAAAGGCACCCTTGAGCCTTGACCGTGAGCTCCATTAAACCTGCTCTGTTTCAGGTGTGATACCTCTCAGAAAGGACATAAATGGCTGCATTTACTGTAGAAAGGGAAACAGACCCTATTTTTGGGGCAAACAGTCCAATAACTCCAATACCCAGAGGACCAATCAAGAGTCTGTTGGGGAAAGTGGCCCCTGGTGAAGATCCCAAGGGAAAATGAGGTGAGGAGAACAAGGCCACAAGCAGAGGCCAGGCAGGTGAGAGTGCTATGGGAGCTGACCCAGCCACATTGCACTGAAAGGGGCAGTGGGCATTTCAGGACTCTGCCAAAAATCACCGGAAGGCTGAAATACAGGAATATTTTATCAGTTAAGAAGTTTACTCATGACTGTGAAAGGGCTCATGCTGCCAGCTCCAGCTTCCAATGTCTGAAGGAAAACTAGACAAAACAAACAACCAGACTCTGTGTCAGTGAGTTTTAGCAGATGTGGCCTATGAGATAGCAAGTGGTCCCTAATCTGTTGGATGAAATGCTGAGAAAGGAGGAGAGACATGAAACCCAGCAGGTTCCTGTTCTAGGGATAGCTTGGGTAGAGCCCTGGCAGCTCTGGGGTGTCACAGCTGGGGGCAGCTGGCACTAGAATCACTGCTGTGACCATGTAGTAGCAGGATCAGCCATTTTCAAAGAGAAGTGTTACAGAGCTACAGGGTGGGAATGCTTCTGACAGCTCCAGGGTTTGGAGCTTCAAGACAGATCAGCTTGGAGCCTGAATTAAACAGGTTAGCAACCAAAACAGCCAAGGAGAGAGGGATCTCCAGGCAGAGAGAAGCAGCATCTGACACCCCTGCTAGAACCTACCTTTTCAACAAGATTCCCTGGCAGAAGGTTCTCCACGAACTGCCGCAGGTTTTCCCGGATGACAGCGTTGTGGAAGAAGGTTATTTTGCCGTTAATGAGCCCCAGCAGGGTCGGAGTGCTGTGGGCACCCAGATGATGGGCGAGGCGCCGCTCGTACCCCGCGTGAACGACGCCGATTCCTGCTCCTGGAAAAGGAGAGCATTGGGTTCACCTCAAACATCCCCAAAGCCCAGTGGAAAACTGATGACCTGCTCCTTTGCCCAGCACCCTGCTTTGGAGTTAGGAATGTTTGGGAAACCATTAGGATAAATCCCTGAGGATATCCACAGGGTTTAAACTGGGTCACACAAGCCTGAAGGCAACCACTGCAGCCTCACCGGGCGAGGGACACACACCCAACCCCAACAGCCTCATCCTTACCCAGCGCCTCCAATTCCTGAGCAACTTCCTTCCACACGGGCTCGATGTGGATGCAGCTGAAGCACCAATCTGAGGTGATTTTAATGAGGTAAGGTTTCTTGAAACTATCCGGCACGATTTCATTGATGTAGTGGGAAAAGTGGAGCAAATACTTCTCGTCGGAGGTGTCACGCCTCTCCGAGTTGAAAGGGAAATGGAAGAAGGACTCATCAAAATAGAAGCCATCATGGAAGCGGTGGAACTGGCGATGCTGCTGCTGAGCAAAGCCCTGGCTTTCCCCAGCATCTCCGTAGCGATCAAAGTTTGCCCTCTTTTCCTCGTTGGAGAGAATCTGGAAAGCAAATGATAGAAAAGTTATTGCCTGAAACCATGAGGGGGAACCGCCTTGACCGTAATCCCTTAGTAAACAACATAAGGAATGTGCAGCCTTTGCTGCGCATCAGAGGGATAAATATTTTGGAAGAAGGAAGCATCACATCCTTCTAGGCTCACTGTCGTAAATAAGTATAAAAAACCCTCAAAGCCCAAAGAAAAGGAGCCCCTAAATCCAGACTGCTGTACCCTCTTCCATCACCAATAGCTCCTTGGGTCTGAACATCCTGTGTTCTGAGCACAAATGCTCTTTTCTGGAGTGGCTTTTGCTGGTCTCTCTTTGAATCTGGAGGGTTCAGAAAATTCCAAAAGTTTCACTGAGCAGCCAGAAGCCTGGCAGAGAAACTGCATTTTATAGCAGGGAAATAAGGATTTATTTTGATTTCCATGGGCTTGGCTGCCACAAACTGGGGCAACCAATTTCCAGAACAACATGCAAATAACTACTGCTAAGGATAATTTAAGGTGACCAAAGCCCTGTGATGATTAACGTTGCTTCCATCACCCCAAAATGCTTTTATGTATGGGTGACACAGTCAAGACGCTGCCCAGCTGGGCAGGGCTTGGGGAATACCCACTCCCTCCTTTGAGGCTTTTTAGCAAAAACAGGGCAGACCCATAGCAAAGTACTTGCAGCAGAAACCATGCTGGTGACTCCAGTGGCTCTGTCAACAAAGCCAAGCAAACTTTTTGGGTGTGGCTAATGTCCACCTCCACAGGGTCAAGCACCTTTCCCACACAGAAATACACAGGAAAAGCACAAAGCCAGGTATAATGTTAATGATAGCAAGAGTTTACAGGAAGCATGTGTTACCTCATATGCCTTGCTGATCTGGATGAATTTGTCCTCTGCTCCTGGGTCCTTGTTTTTGTCAGGGTGCCTATGGGGCAGAACCAGAGGAAAAGGGGTCACTGAGGGGCACAGGGAGCTGTGGGCCTCTGTTTTGAGGTGAGGAGGATATGGGCAGTGCAGGTGTGCAGTGACATCCCCGAGGCTGAGATCACATTTATACCCAGCACGTGCTGTCCCTGCCCAAACCCCATCCCAAAACGCAGCACTGGGATGTGTGCCGTGTGCCCGTGGACCTGTCCCTCTGTCTGCTCCATCCCCAGCAGCCTGAGCCCAGGACACGGCGCGTGTCTGTTTCACAGCAATGCCTCCCTTGGCTGCTGCCCTAAATAACTACCGGGTTCTTCCTTAAATCACCTGCTGCCATGGCCTTGGCGATGGCTCACACAGAACAACATGGGCTCTAAAAGCTCCAGGTAATTTTACTCATTTTATTTCTATGCCTTTTAAGCCTGCCCCTCACCACACACCACCTGCATGAGGGGCGTGACATTTGCGCATCCACCACATTTCCCTTCCACAGCACAGGGACTGAACTGCCCTTGGACATCGAGGTATCAAGCTGAGACTTTAACCCTCGTGCATTAGAAGTTCCCAGAAAGAAGTTTTTCTCCCCACAGCCAGACTCCAAGAGAACTTTTCCCCCCCATCACTTGACTCTGGGAGAACTTTTTCCCCTTGTAGCCAGACTCCAGAACTTTTCCCACCCTAGCCAGACTCTGGGACAACTTTTCTCCCTGTAGCCTGATTCTGGGAGAACTTTTTCCCCTCGTAAGCAGACTCTGAGCGAACTTCTCCCCCCGCAGCCAGACTCCCGAGGGTTTTACAGCACGGATCGCTGGCATGGAGCATCTGCGCGTTTCAGGCCGACTCCCGGCCTGCGAGGAAGCAGGGCGCACAGCCAGGCGAGGCGCCTCATCCCGCCGCGGGGCCTGCCGCTGTCACCGCACCGGCGCCGGGATCCGCTCCCGGGGCCGGGCGAAGGGTGGAAGGGCAGCACGTACCATTCCCGGGCGAGCCGCTTGTAGGCCTTCTTGATGTCGGCCTGGCTGGAGCTCCGGCCGACCCCCAGCACGCGGTACGGGTCGAACTCGCCCGGCGCGGCCGCTCCCAGCGCCGGCAGCAGCAGGAAGAGCAGGAGGCACCCGGCCCGTCCCGGCTCCATGGTCCGGCGCGGCCCGCGGGCGGAGGGAGCGGACGGGCCGCCCTCCCGCACCGAGCGCCGCCGCTTCCGGCGCGCCCGCCCGCCGTCCCCATGGAGACCGAGCGCTTCCGGGAAAGCGGAGCTGCCGCGGCACGGTGCTCCGAGTGAGGCCCCGCCGGAAGGTTCGTGTGGGCTCAGGGGCTGCCGCGGCACGGTGCTCCGAGTGAGGCCCTGCCGGAGGGGTCGTGTCGGCTCAGGGG
>VZRF01004523.1:111316-128274 GCA_013396875.1 Vireo altiloquus
CCGCGGCACGGTGCTCCAGGTGAGGCCCCGCCGGAGGGTTCGTGTCGGCTCAGGGGCTGCCGCCGCACGGTGCTCCGAGTGAGGCCCCGCCGGAGGGTTCGTGCTGTGGTTCGGAACGGGAATGGCGGTAGCCGGCAGCGCCAGCCGTGTTCTGAGGGGCATCGGGCCAGGGAGGGGATTGTCCCGCTCTGCTCTGCTCTGGGGCGGCCTCACCCGGGATATTGAAGGCAGGTTTGGGCACCGCTATATAAGAAAGATATTAAGGTGTTAGAAAGCGTCTAAAGGAGGGCAGTGAAGTCGGTGAAGGGACTTGAGGGGAAGAGGAGCGGCTGAGGGCACTTGGTCTGTTCAGCCTGCAGGAGACTGAACGGAGGCTCATCCCAGTTACAGCTTCCTCATGAGGGGAAAAGGAGAGACAGACACTGCTCTGGTGACAGTGACAGGGCCCGAGAGAATGGCCTGAAGTTGTGTCAGGGAGGTTTAGGCTGGATATTAGGAAAAGGTTCTTCCCCCGGAGGGTGGTTGGGCACTGAACCGGCTCCCTAGGGCAGTGATCACAGCATGGAGCCTGAGTTCAAGGAGCATTTGGACAACACTTTTGGGCACATGATGTGACTCTTTGGGTGTCCTGTGCAGGACCAGGACTTGGACTCGATGATCCCTGTGGATCTCTTCCAACTCAGCGTGTTCTGTGAGTCTATTCTGGTTTTTTGCTAAGTTGTGTTTATCCAAGGTCAAGGACATTTTTCTTGTCTCATGCTCTGACAGTGAGGAGGTTCAAAAAGGAAACCGGGAGGTAGCACAGATGGGACAGGGACCCGAAAGGGTCAAAGGGATAGTCCATACCATAGAATGCCCAGTGTATAGACTGGGGGAGTTACTGGGAAGGAGCTGATCTAGGTTCAGGAAGGGGGTCTGACATCAGTCAGTGGGTGGTGAGCAACTCCATTGTGCATCACTTGTTTTCCCCTTTATTATTGTTATTATTGTTCTTATTGTTGTTGTTACCATTTACATTACTACCGTATTTTACTTTATTTTCAATCATTAAACTGTTTTCTCACCATACAAGTTTTACCTTGATTCTCCTTCCCATTCCACCGGGGTGGGAAGGGAAGAGAAGGGGGGAGTTGAGCAAGCAGCTGCGTGGTGCTAAATTTCCAGCTCAGCTGAAACCCACAGCAGTTGGCTTAGGGAATGTGGGTTGGTTGAATGGGTGGTGAGGAAGATCAAGGGCTGCCTGGATAGCAGAGCTCAGAGGGGTATGATCCAGTTGGAAGTCTGCACTCAGTGGCTTCCCCAAAGACCAATACTGGGTCCAGTCTTACTCAACTTGTTTATCAACAACCTGGACAGAGCTATGGAATGTACCCTCAGCAGGTTTGGTGATGATATGGAACTGGGGAAGTGGCTGATCTACCTGAAGGTTGGGGGACTGGATGACACGCCTGGGGGAGTGGCTGTGCTGCCATTCAGCAGGAATTTGAGAGGCTGGAGAATTGGACAGAAAGAAACCTAATGAGGCTCAACAAGGGCAGATGCAGGTCCTGCCCCTGGGGAGGAACAACCCCAAGTGCCAGCACAGGCTGGGGGTGACCTGCTGGAGCAGCTCTGCAGAGAAGGACCTGGGGGTCCCATGGCCAAGGAGCTGTCCCGGAGCCAGCAGAGTGTCCTGGGGGCCAAGAGGGATCCTGGGGTGCACTGGGAGGAGCATTGGCAGCAGGTCAGGGAGTGACCCTGCCCCGCTGCCCAGCCCTGGGAGGCACACTTGGAGTGCTGTGTCCAGCCCGGGGCTCCTCGGAACAAGAGGGACATGAAGCCCCTGGAGCGGGGGCAGCGGAGACAAGGAGGGGCCTGGAGCATCTCCCTCATGAGGAAAGTCTGAGGGAGCTGGGGCATTTCAGCCTCGAGAGGAGACACAGCTGAGAAAGGCCCTCATCCCTGTCTGTCCTCGGCTGCAGGGAGGGCTCCGAGCAGGGCCCAGGCTCTGCTCCGGGGGCCCAGCAATGGCACCATAGGAATGGGCAGGGACTGATGCACAGGAAGTTCTATCTGAACATGAGGAAGAACTTTCCTGTGCGGGTGACACAGTGCCCAGAGAGGGTGTGGAATGTCCATCCCTGGAGATATTTAAAAAAAACCCCAAAACACCAAAACGCAAAAGGACGGAATCTTGTTTCATGTGCTCTGGAATGACCCTTCTGGACTACGCCAGGGCTCTTCCAGAGTGACTCCGTGTGTGATTCTGGGACTCTGAGGCGGCGGCGCTTCCGGGCAGCGAGCGGTAGTTCCGGGGCAGAGCGGCGGCTCCGGGAAGAGACCAGCGGCGGCTCGGGGAAGAGATCGGCGGCGGCTCGGGGAAGAGATCGGCGGCGGCTCCGGGAAGAGATCGGCGGCGGTTCCGGGAAAAGATCGGCGGCGGCTCCGGGCATTGAGCGGCGGCTCCTGCAGCGCCCAGGGCTCCGGGGCCATGGAGGAGCAGCAGCGCCGGGCGCTGCGGCGCGGGCGGGCCCGGCTGGTGGCGGCGCTTCGGGTGGAGCCGCTCTGGGAACCGCTGGAGCAGCGCGGGCTCTTCACCCGGCCCATGCTGGAGGAGCTGCAGGTGGGCCAGGGAGCGGGACACTGAGCACCGGGGGTGGCCCGGGGAGGGTCCGTGTTCCCTGGGAACGGGGGACAGGCATGGCAGGGTAGCTCCTGCATCCCCTGGACCCAGGTGACAGGCCCAAAGGAGGGCCCCATATCCTTTGAGCCCTGGTGACAGGACCAAGAGAGGGTTCTGTGTTCCTTGAGCCCTGGTAACAGCTCTGTGAGGGGTGGCTCCATGTCTTCTTGGGCCCAAAGAGGGAACCCGTGTCTCCCGAGCTCCAGTGACAGGTCTGGAGGGTGGCCCCCAAGTCCCCTCACTCTGGTGACAGACGTGGGAGAGGGATTGTCCTGTGTCCTCTCAAGTCCAAGGGAGACCCCAGGTCTCCTCACCCTGGTGACAAGCTCATAGGGGAACTCCGTATTCCTTTAGCCCCGGTGACAGGCCCAAAGGGATGGCCCTGTGTTCCCTCACTCTGATGACAAGACCTGGGGTTGGTCCATGTGCAGATAAAATGTTTGAGAACCTCCCATACTTGTCCCTTCTTTTCCCCAGCCCCAGGCAGTGCCAGGTGTAGGATTTTCTCTTTGCGTCCCCATCCCAATCTGGTGACACCCTTAATGTGTTCCCGTTTCTCCCCTTGGTTACAGATGACAGGCCTGGGGGTGTTTTACCTGGTCTTACACACTGGTGACAGCCCAGGGGTGCATGTTTGTCCCCAGGGCTGGGCTGGGGGTGCTTCCTCTCCCCCTTTGTCTCTAGACCCAGCAGTGGGCTGGGTGTCCCAGTGGTGACTGTTGTTGTTGGAGGGAGGTCAGGGCTGAGGGTCTGATGACTGCTGGGGGTCTCTGTGACTATTTCCACTGGGTTTTGCTGTTGTTTACCTCGTGTCCATGTCCTGTGTGCAGATCCCACATTGCCCCACTCAGATTGGTCAGAAGGGCTGCCCAGGCACTGCATGAACACCCAGTCTTCTGGGTTTTTCTCCTCTGCAGAGCGCTGGCAGCCGAGGAGAGCAAGCTCGGCAGCTGATCATTGACCTGGAGACTCGAGGGAAGCAGGCTTTCCCTGCCTTCCTCTCCATCCTGAGGGACACTGGGCAGGTTGACCTCGCCGAGATGCTGATCCAGGAGTGCAAATCCCGGCCAGTGCTGCCACAGCTGCCGGACCTACGGCCCGTGGAGCTGGAGCTGCGGGAAGAAAAACAGCGTAAAAGTCAGTGTTGAGGGTGTGATATGTTTCTGGCAAATAGAGGCTTAAGGGGGTGGCAGCTGGGATCCCTCTCACCTGTGGGCAAGAGTCCAGGAAGTCATGATTTTTATTATCCTGGTAGAGGTGATTATTGGGGGAATCATGGAATCCCAGAATGGTTTGGGTTGGAAGGGACCAATCATCTCATTCCATCCCCTGCCATGGGCAGGGACACCTTCTACTATCTCAGGTTGCTCCAAGCCCTATCCAATCTGGCCTTGGACACTTCCAGGGATGGAGCAGCCTCAGCTGTTCTGGGCAGCCTGTGTGTCTTGCTTTCCAGCAGTGCAAGCTTTTGAGCTCAGACTCATCCTCTTTGTTTTTGTCCTATGTCATTACAGATGTGACCCCTCACGAACATTTGTCTATCCCAGTCCAAGCTGAGAGTGAAAGACCTCGAATACCTCCTGTGCCAACCCGGGGTAAGCCACATTCCAGGCATGCCAAAGGCTCGTTTCCAGTGTGGTGGGAAGGGGGAATTCATATGTGTTGGGAAGGATGTGAACTCTAGGAGTGCAGTCTTGTTTTGGAGTGTGGTGCACTAAATCCTGTGTCTGTTGTGTGTTGTAGGTTCGGCTGCTGACAAGAGGAGCCGTGACTTGGTTAGTATTTGAGTAGGCTGAAAGTGTTCCCTACTGGGCAAAAGCTGTGTGCCTCATGGGTCACTCCAGAAAGTATCTGTGGAAGAGCTGGTTCTTACTTTGTGTTACCCAAGCAATTGCTCTGGACTGTAACAGGGCCGATGGTCTCGGAGTGGATCAGTCATTAGCCAGATCCTCTTTAAGATTACCACAGTGATAACACAAATTCTTGGCTCTTTGGGGTAAGGTTTGATGATGATACCTAAAAAAATTCCCAGAAATTTCACCTTGCTGTCAGAGACACTACAGATAAAGCAGCAGCCAGTTTCTCACAAAGGTCCTAATCCAATTTAGTGGATTGTTTTCTGTTCCCGGCTGCTGATGAGAACATGTGTGTGGAGAATGGATGCTCCTACCCATCTCTAGGTCTAAAGAAATGAAAAAGCTGTGAAACAAGCCACTTTAAGGACTCCCGTTCCTCACTGGCATTGTATCCTGCTGGATTAGCCAGCAAGCACTTGGAATAAGAGGAAGTTTTAATTGTGGCGTGTCCCTGGCAGGTTTATGAGATGAAAGCGGATCCCTGCGGACACTGCCTGATCCTCAATAATGTCAATTTCTCCAGAGACTCGGGTCTGTCAACCCGAGAAGGCTCTGACATTGACTGTGAGAAGCTGGAGAGGCGTTTCAAGGCCTTGCACTTCACCGTCCTGACCCGGCGGGATCTGAAAGCTCAGGTGAGGCTGATTGTGTCCTGCTGACACGAGGGATGAGAGGTGACCCCCTGGAAGCGATGGGAATGCTTTAGGGGATGTGTTTCATGTTGGCAGCATGCTGAAAACCCCCCACAAAGAAACAATGAACCACTTGCATCCTCTTATTTTATTGTGCTGCAATTGCAGTGCGAGAGAGGACCTTGCACATTTTCACCCCTCTGCCTGAATGTTGAATCCTGGTTGTGATTTGTAGGGAATTGGTGAGGCCGTGTTTTTGAGCTAGCTGTGTGATGTCTGTCTGTGCCATCCTTGGCTGTTACTGGAAGCATTTTTTCATCTGAAAGTAAAACATGACTCTCTGCTCACCCACCAGCTCCCAGTCAGAAGCAGCGGATTTCAGCAGATAAATCATGTGGAAACGTGTTTTGGTTTGTGGTGCTGTGTTGTAAAGAGTGCAGAGAAGCGAGAAATCTGTGTGATTAAAGCAGCCAGTGTTAAATAAGGGCAGAGACACAGAAATACTCACTCTCTGCCATGGCTTTTGTCCACTGTACTTGGAGCTCATGTTATCCTGGGGCAGAGATTGACCGGATCCTTCCACGTTGGCAGCGCAATTAGAGCAGGGCCTGGCAGTAACCTATGGCTGAGATATGGGTCAAAAAAACTCTTCATTGCAATGTTTTCTACACAGGAAATGGTTTTGGAGCTGCAGAAGCTGTCACGGCAGGACCACAGTGCTTTGGACTGCTGCATCGTGGTCATCCTTTCCCATGGCTGTCAGGTGGGTTTGTCCCATCTTTTCCTTTGTTCCTTAGGCATGGGAAGGGGTTAATTCCCTGTCCTTTGGTCTCACACAGAGTGAGAGGGAAGTGGTCTGTCAGAACCTTGTTCTGCCATCGCAGTACATTTCAAAGAGTTACACCCTTATTCTGGGTTAAAGAAAACATGAGCTTCTCTGGTGTAGTCTGATCCGGTGGTGCCAGTGGACAAATGTTTTCCATTTTGGAAGTTGAGGTTAATAATTTGAACTGAAGGGAGGTCCTGCTCAGCCTCATGCTGTGATCATTCAGTCCTTCCTGTTCTCCAGCTCTGACAGGGAGATGCTATTAGCAGTAAACTATTTATTCCAAGTCAATTCTTGAAGGGTGAGGAGAGGCATTCTTAGGAAAATGGTGTATGGTATGTGCCTGTTGTCCCAGAGGATGAAAAACTCCTTTGGTGGAGGAAGTGGGATATGAGTTGGATGATAGAAGTTGGATTGCTGGGGTTTAGTGCATTTCAAATAACTCCTGGGTGTCCCCTCACCCTGACTTGGCCCCAGGGATTCCCACAAACACCATCATTTGTTCTGGTACCTTTAGGCCATGAAGCACCTGATGAGACAGGGGCTCCCTCGGAACTTGCCTTCCATGTCACTAGCTCCTGCATTTTCCTCTTGCAGACGAGCCATATTCAGTTTCCTGGAGGCGTTTATGGAACGGATGGAAAACCCATTCCCATAGAAAAGATTGTGAACTATTTCAATGGGTCCAATTGCCCGAGTTTGAGAGGAAAACCCAAACTGTTCTTCATCCAGGCCTGTGGTGGAGGTGAATCTTTGTGTTGGCTCCGGTAGCATTGGGCTGCGGAGATGTGGTCAGGCTGTGGCTTTGGCTCCCTTTTTGTTCATTACCTGCCCCTCTCTCCAGCTGTCTTCTCACTCCAACTGCCTCTTCTCTTACCACGTGCTGGGAGGCTGCTCCGGCTCTTCGCACAGAGTGAGGAATTTTGTATAAACCACTGATGACTTTGACTCGACTACTGCAGCCGAAAGGCCAAAGAGCCTTGTTTTGTTCTAGGGCCTTTGTCCTTTTCTTTTGCCATCGTTTCTTAACACTGGATGTACAACCGTGAATCGCTTGGGTGGGATGAACGTCAGGAGCTGTCTTGTTGCTGCTTTTTTCAGAACAAAGAGATCAAGGCTTTGTAGTGGATTGTGATTCGCCCGAAGATGAAGCTCCTGGGAGTTCTTTGGAATCGGACGCGACCCCGTTTCGGGTTCCATCGGGTAACGTGGATGAGCCTGATGCCATCGCCTGTTTGCCCACACCCAGCGACATCTTGGTTTCCTACTCAACTTTTCCAGGTGAAACGACCTGTGTAAATCCCTTGCTGAGCATGGGGGAATTAGCTAAACAGTCGGAGCTTCATGGCCAAAGTCAGGGGCGCTTCAGGACAACATGGCTCTGTTGGAGCAGCAGAAACTTGTTGGGATGAGAAGAGCAGATGGGTTTTGGCATAAAATTCTCCTTCTTTCTCTGAAGGTTTTGTCT
Source organism: Vireo altiloquus (assembly GCA_013396875.1). Lineage (NCBI taxonomy): Eukaryota > Metazoa > Chordata > Aves > Passeriformes > Vireonidae > Vireo > Vireo altiloquus. Next base: position 118,761 of record VZRF01004523.1, read on the forward strand.
CCTGGAGGGAGAAGTCGAGTGGCTCGTGGTATGTGGAAATGCTTGACAGTGTGCTGGAGCAATACGCCCATTCAGAAGACCTGCTGGACATGTTATTGAGGGTAAATGTTTTTTCTTTCCTGCTTTTTGTGGATGAAGGAAATAGTCAGGGGTGTGATCAGTTGGGGCATGGAGACCTACACTCAGAATAGGAGTGAGGATATTGAGCACTGAATTTAGGGATGGTCTAACTGGAGGTACTGCAGAGAGGTTTAATTACAAAGAAAGTGGCCTCAATCTGCCAAAAATCACTGGATCCTCCAGTGGGGAGTAGACCTGGCAATACAGGCTTTAATCCTTCTGAGGAAATTGCTAAAAAATATCATGACTTGTCCTATCCAAGCTTATGGGATTTGGGTGCTGTAAGCTTGTCCTGGGGGTGGAGGGGCACAATGCACAGGGCTGTGGAAGGAGTCTGGCTGATCGACGTCTTCCTTTGTGTGCCTTGTTGACTAAATATTGCCAAAGTTGGGTACAAGTGTAGGTGCCCCAGACACTTTTTCTGTTCTCTATGGGTAGGAGAAAAGCCCAATGTGGAGGGAGAGAACTTAGAGAAGCACCTTGTTGTTGTTTTCTGTTCATTGCGGTGCTTCTTTGGCCGATTTCAAGGGGTGGGGAGAGCATCTTGTTCCTCAGCCTCTCTCCTGTTCCCAGGTGGCACGTGCTGTCTCTGCCAAGGGGAGGTACAAGCAGATCCCGGGATGTTTCAATTTCCTCCGTAAAAAATTCTTCTTCACATGTGACTGACGCATGGGCTCCGAGCCCCTTGCCAAGCTCTGGAGATACTTCCTGTGGCTGAATGAAATCTGTGCCCACCGCGACTCGGTGTCAGTGCTCCTCGTGGATTTTGGCTCTGTGTCCAGATGTTTGTCTGGAGAAATGTGATCTGCGAGCCCTGTCTTTGCCGTGGAGTAGGGATGAGATGGGGATTGTGCTGTGCCAATGGGAAATGTTGCAGATGGAGTGGGAAGTCCCTTTGCTGGAGCACGGAGCCAGAGGAGAGCACTTCTGACTCATCCTGACGTGGCCATGCTTGGCCTCAGAGTGTTCTTCTTTGCTGATCATGATATTTGTGTTCTGTGCTGCCTGGGTAACTGATTGATGGGATCAGGGTCTGACGTTGAAGTGAAATGGGATGAATTTTGCAGTCAATGTTTCCAATAAATATAGTTAAAAAGCAAATCTTTAGCTGTATTCCCTTGTCTGTTCCATCTCCTCATTCCCATTTCAGCGCCTCCTGAAGGCTCCTCTGAAGTGGGAAGAGTGGGAACCTTCACTCGTGTCTGCTGTTACTGGGTCATTTCTAATGTGGCTGTGCCAGCCTGTGGAACAGGCATCCTGCTGCTTTTGAGGAGTCAGTCAGGAGTTACAGCAGGAAACAGATGAGGATTCGTTGGAATATCAGAGCTGAGGTAAAATACGTGAGGAGCTGCTGCGGTGATCACCACAGGTCAGAAATCCTCCATCTCTGTTGGATTTTGATGGTGGAAAGCATCCTTGGAGCCACTCTTGGGAGATGCAGAGGCCTTAGGGTGGGTCTGTGCTGAGGGGTGCTTGGGGATTCCTAGGGAACATCCAATCTGCTTTTGCAGTCACTGAGTATTTTCATGCTCCTTTGGGAGCATTTCAGGTGCTTTGAGGGTGCTGCAGGAGGGAACCAGGGCTGCCCTGAGCACACCAAGGAGGGTCCAGCTGGAGCTGTGGTGTGGCTGTGATGGCCTTGCCTGTGCTCGGGGGTTCGTGAGAACTCATAGCTGTCTCCTTCTCCATTCTCCTTCCCCATCCCCTGGGGGAGTGGGGTTCTGGGTTGCCCTGTCCTGTGTTGGCAAGTTTCGTACAGAGTACCTGATCCCATCTCCTCTGAACCTGTTCTCCTTTGGGAAAGGTGACCCTGCACTCTTCCCTTTGCTTATTTCTCCAGTTCTCTCACTAAGGGAGCACTGGGGCTGGGGTGTCCCATGGTCACCCTGGCTGGGGTGGGGGTGACTTTGTGTGGAGACGGCTCAGCCTTGTCCCTTTCCTTCTTTCCGTGACATGGACTGCAGTGGCTGCCCCTTCCCCAGGGCACCCCTGGCAGAGGTGAGAGCAGAGTGGGAGCACTCTGGCAGCACAGGTGGTAGAGGGAATGTGGTGGGGCTGCAGAATGATCCCCCAGGACCAACCCAGTTCCCTCAAGACCCCCACTGCAAATCTGCTGCCATCAAGTAGCCCAGTACCAGCAAGGTCTCCATATCCATCCCAGGGCCAGCCAAGACACCTAAAACCTTCTTGGGTCAACCAGGGACCCTAGAGCCTCCCCCAAGTTCCCTAGAGCCCTCCAGGCCCACCAGACCAGATTCCAGCCACTCTCCCATCAAACCACCAGCCAAGCCTTGAACCCCTTGGCTTGGTAATGGCCATGGCTCTACTCCCAGCTGGTTGTACCTTGTGGGATCTCTGCCCACCTGGGGCTCCCCAGGACCCTTCCCAGTCTCCCTGCACGATGTGGGGGCTCTCCCCAGCACACGGGCAGAAGCCCAGGACCACAAGACACAGCCCCCTGTTTCTGCTCCACTGTGTCCCCCCTGAAAGAACCACATGAGACCAGCTCAGCACTATTGCCTTTATCACACTCAGTACTTGTGCTCCATGCTGTGTCCTCAGTTCGCGCTCATTTTCTGCCAAGGACAAGACATGGGAGGCTCATGGTGAGACTCCTGGCAGGGCAGGGGCAGCGTGGCCAAGCCCCTGCATGGGGACAGAGGAAGGGGCACTCACCTCGTTGATCCAGTCGATGTAGGCAGACACCCGGGTGAAGACCGTCGGCTTCTTGATCATGTTGCAGCTCAGGCCGGAGCCGAAGCTGACAATGCCTTCCACCTCCCAGATCCCATCGTCGCGCTGGCAGTTCAGGGGGCCACCGGAATCGCCCTGTAGGGAGAGACAGTGTTGGCCACTGTTCCTGGGCACCCCGTCGACAGCCCCACATCCCACCCAACACCTGCCACCACGGCTCCATCCCTCCCCTCTTGTGCTTCCCCTGGGACCTGTGTCCCTGCACTGCTCCAGCACCTCTGTCAACCCCACGCTGGGCAGGGGGCAGGGACCAGACCGCGGTGCCAACACTCACGTTGCATCCAGAGACGACGCCGTCACCGCCGGCACACACATTGGTGGTGCGCACAAGGCTGCCCCACCAGTCCCACTTAGAGCAGGTCTCGTGATCCACCACGGGCAGCAGAGCCTGCTGCAGGACGTCAGCCAGGGGCCCGTTGGCTGCAAGCACAGTCATGTCACACCCTGCACGCACACCCGCTTCCCAGGGACCCGCTGGGGACCCTCTGCTTACTCCTGATGCGTCCCCAGCCGGTGACATAGCAGGGGTAGTCGTTGGGCAGGATCTTGCCAGCGGCTGGCAGGCAGGCGGCACGGATGGTGTCACTCTCCTGCACCTCCTCTGCCAGCTTGACCAGGGCAATGTCGTTGCTACAGGGGGACATGAACCATGATGTTGTGATCCTCAACTTTGTTGTCTCCCACCCACTCCCGGACACATCTCATCCTTACAGGACGAAGAAGGAGTTCCATTTCTCATGGACGATCGTCTTCTCCACACCCACAGCCACAGAACCGGGCTCGTCATCTGTCAACAGGTCCTGCTTGCCCAGCACCACACGGTAGGTCATGGAAGAGCTGCCAGGGAGAGAGGGGGTGTCAGTCCCCACAGATATCTTACCTCCATGGCCCAGATCCCCCCCAGCACCCCAACACCCACCTGATGCAGTGGGCAGCCGTCAGCACCCACTGGGGGGCAATGAGGGTCCCACCGCAAGTGTGGTGCCAGGACCCAGAGCGGCTGTACTGCAGTGAGATCTGCGAGGGCAGAGGCACAGGGTCAGAGCAGGAATGTCCTCCTGCCTGTCCCCCTCCCTGTCCCTGTGCCCCCTTACCTGCCATGGCCAGCTGTGGGCTACGGCGTCTTCACCGCCCACCACGCGGGAGCCCAGCTGTGGTGGCACGGCCGGCTGGCCGCATCCATAGGCTGTGTGGCACCCGGCAAAGGGACATCAGACCCTGCCCGTGCCCATGCCCGGGGCCACGGCAGGCCCCACAGTCCTGTCCCCACCGCCCTGAGCCCTCCCCATCCCCTGCACCCACCGTAGCCCAGCAGCACGACGAGGCAGACGGCTCCCAGCATGGTTGTGCTGACCAAAGGTGCTGCAGTGGGGCTGCTCACCCCTCTTATGGTGTCCGGACTGCCAGGGACCTTGGAGCAGCCCCGCCTGCTGCTGACATGTGGGCACTGTCCCACGCTGGGGGCACAGGGGCTCCTCAGCCCCATTGCTCCATCTTATCACACTCACCGTCCCTCCTGGGAACGGCCACATCTGCCTGTCGTGTGCTGGCACCATGCTGGGACATGGCAGGGACACCTGGCCCTGCTCTGGGAATGGGCAGGGTCCCTCCTGGGGCACAGCTGCTGGGCAGCCCCCCACCCACGATGCTGTCAATGGGGTGCTGGGCAGCCTTTCTGCCCCCCAACCCTGAGCACCGACTGCTCCAGGACACTCCCTGCCCCCAGCCCCTCACTCCCCCAGGGATAAGGTATTCCCTTCCTGAAATGCTCATCACTGGGTGTCTCTGAGTCCCTATCAGTGTTCATTCACATTGTGTAGGCATCCTTAGCATGTTTGGGTGCATGTTCCCGGCTGCTGCCTTGGCCGTGGCATCGCCTTGGATGCTGGTGGTACCTTCTGTACTTGGGACAGCCTGGGCTGTGTGGGGCTGTGCCATGTACAGCTATGAGGTGCACTTGTGAGGATTTGGGGAGCTTTTGCTTTGCCTTATGTTGTCATTTTAGATTGTTGTGTTTATGGTTTGAAGCTGCACAATTTTATTTTCGGGTTTTTTTTGTATCTTTGGCTGGGGGTGGGGTGTGCCAGGACAGTGGTGGGCGCCAATGCCCGTGTGTGGCCGGACAAGAGCTCCTGGACACGTGCAGCTACTTCTGCCAAGGGGAGCCAGGGCCATCCAAGCACGCCAAGGGGATCCAGCAGGAGCTGGGATGTGGCTGGAATGGCCTTGCTCCTGCCCAGGGTTTTGCAAGAGCTCAGTGGCATATGTGTCCCCTTCCCCATCTCCCTGCAGTTCTGGGTTGCCCTGTCCCGTGTTGGTGAGTTTCGTACAGAGCACCTGGGTGTACAGGTGATCCTGGGGCTGATCCCATCTCCCCTGGACCTGTTGTCCTTTGGGAAAGGTGACCCTGCACTCTTCCCCTTGTTTATTTCCCCAGTTCTCTCACCAAGGGAGCATTGGGACTGGGGTGTCCCATGGGCACCCTGGCCAGGATGGGGGTGTGGGGAGCTGGTGCTTTACTTTGAGCAGAGATGGCTCAGTCTTGTCCTTTTCCTTCTTTCCATGACATGTCCCTTCCTGGGACACCCCTGCTGGATGCCAGAGCAGAGCAGGAGCACTACAGTGGCACGGGTGTGGTGTTGGGGTGGGTGTGTGGTTGAGATGGAGGAGAGTGGGGGCTCAGGGAGAGATGGGGGGATGCTCTTCTGGGGGTTACTCCATGGGCCCCATATGGGCTCATCTCCCTCCTCCTTGTGTTTCAGTGCTGGATGTCCCTGAGGAGGGCCTGGGATGTGGACTGGCACCATGTGCTAGGGCCATACTTCCCTATGGCTCTGTGCCATCAGCATCAGGATGCTGCTCAGTGCCAGGGGAGTTTGTTCATGTCTCCCAGGTGTCCCAAGCTCTCATTTCCAGGAGTGGGTAAAGACCACTTTTAAGATGTAATTTTTACGTAAGTGATTGTATGAGTATTTATATTTCAACAGTGAAGTAAAAGTTAGGAACTTCCCATAGTTTTGCTCTGTTCTTTTAAACTTCTCCTTATTATCCCATATTGTTAAATACTTAATAATGGATATGTCCTGTAGAGTGTATATAAGGTGTTACACAGTTAACAAAAATCAATCTTAGAGTTCTTTAGGTTAACTTGTAGATTTAATGTGTCAGTTATAAATTGTATGAACAGAATTTAACAATAATTGACAATTAACATGTACGTATAACAAATACTCGTTAAACTCTATCCAGCCTTAGAGATTAAAAGTAGGTGAGGCTGAAGTCACTAGGTTTGTTCAGCTGGAGGAGGCTGAGGTCAGATGTCACTGGAGGCTGCAGCTCCTCCCGAGGGGCTCTGATCTCTGCTCTCTGTGACAGGGACAGCACCCGAGGGAATGGCTGAAGCTGTGTCCAAGGAAAGACTGGATGTTAGAAAAAGGTTCTTCACCGAGAGGGACCACAACTCTCCACCACCTCCTGGGCAAGGGGACACTGGTTATTGGGGTGGCACACACTGCGGGGGCGTGCCCATGGCTGGCTGGGTGGGGCAGGGCTGATGCCCCAGCACAGAGTCTTGTGGCACTCTGTCCCAGGGCTCCTGTCCACCAAACCCCCTCTGAGGATGGGACACAATGCACAGGTACACATACAAGAGGCTGTGACACCAAGGTCCTGCACTCCCAGCCCCAGTAACTGTGGCTGTGACACGTGTGAGTACACGCAGAGGGGACAGGGGCACAGCCTGGAGCTCTCCACCCAAGGCAGCCAATCCTGCTGCCAATCCCATGCCAGTGTCCCCAGAGTAGCCACCTCCACACATCATCTGACTGGCAGGCCTTTAATTGCCTTTGGGGTGATCCCTACAGTACCTTTGCCATAGCACATCTCCTGCCCATCCAAACCATTTCCCACCCCGCACCTGTCTTCACCTGCTGAACCTTTGGTCAGGCTGATGAGTGCCAGAGGGTCCCTGGAGAGTCCCCAGGTGGCTCACACAGTGCCAGGGCTCGCGCTGGCACTCCCAGGCCTCGTGCAGGTGCCGGTGTTGCTCTCTGGGCCAGTGCTGTTGCTGCTCAGCGCTCCAGTGGCACCATGGCTGCTAAACCAGGCGCCGTCCATCACGTCCCCTGCCGAGCTTGAGGTGCTGCCATCCATCCCTGCTCCTTCTCCTCTTCCTCACTCTGTGAGGATCCCAGCTGCAAACCAGCAGCCACGATGGGATGATGGTGTGGTGGATGGTTCTGCCTGAGGGCTCACGGTACAGCACCCACCCACCTCCACCTCCTGGCCAGCCCCTTCATACCTGCTCCCACCAACACACTGCCCTTTTCCTAAAAACTTCTCTGTCTCCCCCAGGGCAGCCCTGGCTCCTCCTGGGAACTCCATAGCTAGGGGTCCTGTCAGCTGCCCACTATGTTCCTCCAGCCACCACAGAAGGAGATCCATGGTAAGATGCTCCACTCCTGGGCCATGTCACAGGTCCTGGAGACGGAGCTGGCAGTGCCATACAGCTCCCAAGGGCTCTGTCTCCAACAGAGCTCCTGCAGGCACCCTTGACCCCTCCCAAACCAGTCAGACTGTCTCAGTCTCCCTAAAGCCAACCTGGTTCACCCAAGACCCTCACTGAAAGTCAGCTGCTCTCATCTAGGCAGTGCCAGTGAGGTTCCCTAAAGCACCCTGGGAGCTACCAAGTGTTCTAGATCATCCCCAAGGGCCAGCTGGGTTTCCTGGAGCTCCCCTGAACAACCTGGACAGACGCCAGCCCCTCTCCCATCAAACCTCGAGCCCCTTGGCTCAGGCATCACATGAGAACCAGAAGCATCTTGCAGGATGTGCCTGACAGCCTCCCCAGAGCCCTGCCCAGCCCCATTGCACAACAGGGACACCTTCCCCAGCACACGAGCAGGACCTCGGCAGCAGCAGATCCAGCCCTGGATGTGTGTCCCCAGCTCCACCACATCCCCCTGAAAGAACCAGACAGACCAGCTCAGCACATTTGCTTTTATCTTGCTCAACAGCTGTATCTCCACGTCCCGTGCCCTCAGTTCGCGCTCATTTTCTGCCAACAAGACACAGGGGAGGTCATGGTAAGACCCTCAGTGGGGCGAGAAAAGCCCCAGTGTGGGGACAGAGGAAGGGGCACTCACCTCGTTGATCCAGTCGATGTAGGCGGACACCCGGGTGAAGACTGTCGGCTTCCTGATCATGTTGCAGCTCAGGCCGGAGCCGAAGCTGACGATGCCATCCACCTCCCAGATCCCATCGTCGCGCTGGCAGTTCAGGGGGCCACCGGAATCACCCTGCGGGGAGAGACGCTCTGTACCACTGCTCCTGGGCCAGCACAGCCCTCATCCCTCCTGGCCATCCACCACCACGGCTTCATCCCCTCTCCTCCCAGTGCCCACGGTTCCACACCACTTGGACACCCACCACGCTGCTGACACTCACGTTGCATCCAGAGACGACGCCGTCACCGCCGGCACACACCATGGTGGTGCGCACGTTGCTGCCCCACCAGTCCCTCTGAGAGCAGGTCTCATAGTCCACCACGGGCAGCAGAGCCTGCTGCAGGATGTCGGCCAGGGGCCCGTTGGCTGCAAGGAGAGCCGAAGCTCGTACTGCACACCCTATGCCTGCATCCCCTTCCCAGGGACCCGCTGGGGACCCTCTGCTTACTCCTGATGCGTCCCCAGCCGGTGACATAGCAGGGGTAGTCGTTGGGCAGGATCTTGCCAGCGGCTGGCAGGCAGGCGGCACGGATGGTGTCACTCTCCTGCACCTCCTCTGCCAGCTTGACCAGGGCAATGTCGTTGCTACAGGGGGACATGAACCATGAGGACATGGCCCTGGCTGAGAGAACAGGGTCCCTGGCCATGGTGATAGGGGTCTGTGGCCACACCACCCACAACCCACCCCTGATGCATCCCATCCCCTACATGATGAGGAAGGAGTTATATTTCTCATGGACGATTGTCTTCTCCACACCCACGGTCACAGAACCAGGCTCGTCATCCTCTGCCAGGTCCTGCTTGCCCAGCACCACACGGTAGGTCATGGAAGAGCTGCCAGGGAGAGAGGGGGTGTCAGTTCCCACAGATATCTTACCTCCATGGCCCAGATCCCCCCCAGCACCCCAACACCCACCTGATGCAGTGGGCAGCCGTCAGCACCCACTGGGGGGCAATGAGGGTCCCACCGCAAGTGTGGTACCAGGATCCATAGCTGCGGTACTGCAGTGAGATCTGCGAGGGCAGAGGCACAGGGTCAGAGCAGGAATGTCCTCCTGCCTGTCCCCCTCCCTGTCCCTGTGCCCCCTTACCTGCCATGGCCAGCTGTGGGCTACGGCGTCTTCACCGCCCACCACGCGGGAGCCCAGCTGTGGTGGCACGGCCGGCTGGCCGCATCCATAGGCTGTGTGGCACCCGGCAAAGGGACATCAGACCCTGCCCGTGCCCATGCCCGGGGCCACGGCAGGCCCCACAGTCCTGTCCCCACCGCCCTGAGCCCTCCCCATCCCCTGCACCCACCGTAGCCCAGCAGCACGACGAGGCAGACGGCTCCCAGCATGGTTGTGCTGACCAAAGGTGCTGCAGTGGGGCTGCTCACCCCTCTTATGGTGTCCGGACTGCCAGGGACCTTGGAG
>VZRF01004523.1:128316-160099 GCA_013396875.1 Vireo altiloquus
CACCCACGATGTTGTCAGTGGCGTGCTGAGCAGCCCTTCTGCCCCCCAACCCTGAGCACTGACTGCTCCAGGACACTCCCTGCCCCCAGCCCCTCACTCCCCCAGGGATAAGGTCCCCTTATCTCACTCTTGATGTGGTCAATACCAGCCAAAACCCCACAGGTGCCAGAGGGTGGGACAGGCACAGGTGGCAGCAGCACTGCTGATGGCATTTGATAGCCCCAGGTCCCCACACTTCGATCAGGTCCCTGCTGCTTCCCACGCCAATGAGCCATGGCTCATTCCTGTTCAGTGCCACCATCTGTGGTGGCAACCAGGTGCCCACGGTCACACCTCACTCCCCAGATTCCTTCCCCCCACCCGAGCCCCCACCACAGACATGCCCATCCCACAGCTGCACTCCAGCAACCAGCACTTAAGAAATATAATATTTATTTGGGATTAAATTAAAAAAAACATAACACACCCCCTATACCACCACTCGGGGGACACTGTGGGACAGACGTGGGTCTTTACAGCCACCCACAAACACGAGAGCCTCAGTGACCAATGGCAACCACTTGTGGCCACCACACTCATCCTGGCAGGCTGAACACAACATGAAAAAACATAATACAGCCCCATGAGCCAGCAGCTGCCTTTCTGCATGTCTTTGACCAAAATAAAGAGAGACACAGCTCCTGTGGGGCTCCATGCCAGCGGGGTGGGTGAGTGGGCACCCACCCCCCAGCACCACACACACACACACACACAAAGCCCCTCTACCAGCACCTGGCCCTTGCCATGGCTTTTGTCACTAGTGTCACTCATAGCAATACCAACAGACACCGAGCCAGCACGGCCACAACACCCACCATGGCCACGTGGGCAAGCCCCCATCCTGCAAACCTCCCAGTGCACTCACAACACACAACAGTCCGGGCACAGGTGTCCCAGGGACAGGCATTCTGGACATGGCTCCCCTGGGACTCAGCAGCAGCAACCCCCGGTGCAGCTGCGGGCAGGGAACAGGGTGCTGTTCAGGGTGGGGGGCACGCTGGGGAGGTGGGGGGCACGAACAACACCTACAGACACCACAGCAAGAGGGGAGGGGGGAGCCAGGGCTGGCGGGGCTCTGCCAGCAAGGTGGGCGCTGTGCCGAGCCCGAGCCAGGATCCTGCCGGCAGCCCAGGTGGCACACGGCTCGGGCACGGCTCCCGGCGCGGCTGGCACGTGGCACAGGCAGCGTTGCCAGCCTGGGCACCGCTGACCAGTCCTGCCTGGCCCCGTCACTGTGTGAAGGTGGACTGCAGCTCCTTGAAGGCCGCCTTCCTCTGCTTCAGCTCCTCCGCCTGCTTCTTCTTCTCCTCCTGCTCTGCCTTGATCTCCTCCTCGAACCTGCTGGCTTCGTTGATGGCTTGTGCCTGAGCATGGAAATGTCCAGCTGTGACCTCCACCAAGCTCTCCTGTCCACCCCAAAATCTCCACCTCCTGCCCACCCAGCACCAAACTGCCCTTGTGTGTCGCCATCCTGCAGTGGGACCTCCTCAGCCTCCCTGCCTCACCTTGGCCTCAAAGAAGTTCTTGGCACCTTTCACTCCCTCTGTGGAGACATCGATCTCGGAGAGCCGTGCCAGGGCATGCAGCCCACTGTCCTCCTGCAGCTCACCTGCTGCTGCCTTCCGGAAAATCAGCAGGAACTGTGAGGGGAGATGGTAGCATTGGCTCCCTGAAGACACCAAAGCCACCACAGGCACTGCCCACCTTCTCGCCAGCACGAACAGTGGCTGGGGACACCTCCGTGCCAGCGTGGAGTCTCCTATCCCCTCACCTCTCGAAAGCTGAGCTTGCTGTCCAGGTCTTCATCCACCTCCTTGATCATGTTCTTCAGTCCCAGGTGTGTCTGTGGAGCTCCCAGCTTCTCCATCATCAGCTTCAGCTCCATCAGGTCAATGAAGCCATCTTTCCCTGCATCATACCTGCAGGATGGAGGCACGATCCTGACACATCACCGTGGGGTGCAGAGCCGCACAGCCCCCCACGCTGACCCCCAGCAGCAGACCCTGTGTGCTCTCACAATGGCTGAGAAGCAAAGAGGGATCAGCAAGGCCTCGGGCACTGATGGTGTCCGGCAGCTTTCCAGACCACAGGGAAGAACCGCTAACAACCCCCTGGAGCATTCTTCAGGGCCATGCCCGTTTCCGTGCAGCACTTGGCAGAAGAATCTGCCAGGATGCTGCCAAGCCTGCTGCCAGCTCCCTGTGCCAGGAGCCTGAGCACATGCTGCCCTTGGCTGCAGCACAGGATAACAGGCCATGGGGCTCAGCTCACCGGGCACTGCTCCCCATGTCACCACCTCCTCCTCGCTATGACACCTCCAGGTGACCCACCCCCACTGCCCAGAGCCTGTGCCATCCATGCTCCACCTCTGGCCAGGTGCCTGGGCTTGACTGAGAGCTCTGGGCACAGCTCTGCTCACTGATGCTACCTACAGACCTGTCAGGAATGCCCCTCCTCAGACTCCTGCCTGTGGCCGTGCCACAGTTCCCTCCAGCTTGCCCACAGCCACACAGCTGTCTGTGCCCCGTGGGCTGTGCCAGCAGCATGCTGGCGTGGCACAGCAGGATCTCCACGGGGAGCCAGCATGGAGCCACGCTTTGTACAGCTCCACACGTTGTAGGTGGGCAGCTACACACTGCACCCGTTGTGACAGGGGGTTTTTTTTGTATCTTGTCACTGCAGCAGCCACGCAGAGCCCCAGCTCCCCATGCTGCAGGTCCGTGACTCATCTGTACCTTCTGTGCTGCTGTCTGCTCTGTCCCTGTCTCCAGCAGCAACTTCCTGATCTGCCAGGGACCCCAAAATGGTCCTGCTCACCCCTGCCTACTGCTGCCATCACCCTCAGAGTGGGGCTGTGGGCACAGACCCCACATGATTTTTGCCTCCCATACCCCTCTTGGAGCACAGGATCATAGAATCATGGACTGGTTTGGGTTAGAAGAGACTTTACAGCCCATCTTGTTCCACCCCCTGCCATGGGCAGGAACACCTTCCACTACCCCAGGTTGCTCCAAGCCCCGTCCAGCCTGGCCTGGGACACTTCCAGCCTGTTGCCCAGAGAATCTGTGGCAGCCACAGATTCTCTGGGCAACCTGTGCCAGGTCCTTACCACTCTCACAGGGATGAACTTCCTCCCAGTCTCCAAACTAACTGTGCCCTTTGTCACTTTTTAAGACTTTCCTCCTTGTCCTGTCACTCCATGCCCTTCCAAAGTCCTTCTCCATCCTGCATCACTCAGAGTTTCTCTGCAAGGGGCAAGTTGCCCAGCCTGGCTTTGCCACTTCATCCCATTCAAGCCATCTCCTCAGATTCAGGGCACTTCCTTGCTCTCAACTCCCTCCTCTGTTTTTTGGGGATACCAGCATCCTGCATCTCCCAAAGGGCACCATCTCCCCTGTGGAGCGCAAAAACCCTTCCGCGCATCGCTTTATCCTCTACAGCCGGATTGTCACATCCCGAGGAGAGAAGCAGCGGCGAGGACAGTGTGGCAGGGCTCTGCTCCAGAGCATGCTTCCCTTGGGACAACCCCCGGCTCCCACACCTCCCCAGCGCCTCGCAGCCCCGGCGCTGCTCCTTTCGCTGCGGCGAGACGCCGCAGCTGTCAGGGCAAACACGTCTGCTCCGCACGCCGCCGACACCCGCCCCGCCATCTGCGCCCGGAGCGCCCGCGGCACGGCCACCCATCGCCTCCGGCACCGGGAGCTGCCGCTGTGCCCCTCCGCGGAGCCCGAGCACGCTGCCCCCGCCGCAGGCTCCCTTCTGCTGCAGTGCCCGGCTCGCAGCAGCCTGGCTCGCTGCCACGTGCTGGCGGTGGGTGACGGCCCCCCAGGAAGGCACGGGGAGCAGGGAGGCTCCGTGCACCGCCAGGGATGCTGACAGGGTGTGCCTGCACCCTACGCAGCCCTCCAGCCTTGTGTTTCGGCGGTCACTGCCTCCAATCCCCCGCTTCCTCCACCCCCCGCTCGTGTCCGAGCGAGACCACCCAGGACGCCGATGCGGATCCTCCCCCCGGTGCCAGACGGTCTGAGGGGCATTGGCATGTCGCAGCCATTCCTCCGCCTGTACCACATCTCCGCGATTTCTGGAGTCCACTGTCTCCACGCCTCCCGCACAAAGCAGCCAGCGCGCCGCGGGATCCATGGGGATGCTCCGGGCTGTCCCGTTTGCCCCTGGCTACTCCCGAGCATTCTAGCGCGACCACGGCTGGAGTCACCCCGATTTCTGGCTCCCCCTGGAAATTTCCAGGGTTGGAGGCTCGCTGCCAGCTCGCCCGCTTCCCAGGGGCCGGGGGCCGAGCTCGTGCTCCGAGTCACGCTCCGCCACGCGTGGTGGAACGCAGCGCGGGCAGGGATGCTGAGGACAAGCCAGCCTGGCCTCTGCGGCCCCGCGGGCTGCAGGGGTGTGGGATCCCTCGGTGATGCGGCAGAGGGAATGTGGAGGTCCCCGGTCCCCTCTTTCAGCTCCCTTTCTCTGGCCTCAGCACCAGGGTAACCCCGTCATGGGCGACAGAAGGTTCCTTCTGCAAGAATTTAGGGGCGCACAGGAACGCCTCCAGCAAAAAGCTGGGGGAAGGTGTCCCCGGCATCAATCTTGTGAGAGGTTTTGGGAGGAGAGGGGCGTCCCTGGCATCTCTCCTGAGAGGGGCAGGAGAAGGATTCCCTCCTGCAAGAAATTGGAGGTGCCCTGGCATCCCTGCTGCACTGAGCTGGAGCGGGGGAGTCTCCGACAAGGAGCCGGGGAATCCCTCCCGCAAGAAGCCGGGGTGCATGGGGGTCCCTCTCGCAAGGATAGGGGTGTCCCGCCCCCAGGCACGGGGCGGGAGGCGCTGGGGCATCTGCCCTGCCAGAAGCCGAGATGCTGGGGATGCAGGAACCGGGACGCCGTGGGTGCGGGATGCCCGAGCTCCCCCGTCCGCCCCGGCGCTGCCACCCGGGGAGCCCCCTCTCCCTGTCCCCCACACTCACTGTCGGAAGAGCCGTTCCATGTCGCGGAGCTGCCGCCGGGAGAACTCGCGGAACTCCCCAGCGGGGCTGAAGACGCGACGGCCACCGCCCCCGGGCGAGCCCTCGCCCACCGCCNCGCCCGACCGCGCCAGCCCGGCTCCCGCACCGACACCAGAGGGATTCCCCTCCCCGCCGCCCTCCATCAGCCATCACCGTCCTTTCAGACCCCCTCCCTTCCACCGGCAACGCCGGCAGGTCTCATCCGTCCCCCGGTGGGATCAACCCGGGATGGTCCTTAGGGTCCGGCATCACCAGTGGGTCCCGGTGGGATCCCCCCCGGCCCATCTTTAGGGTCCTTTTCAACCCAAACCAACCCATGATTCTATGAATCCACAGGCTCGAAGGAGGGTAAGGGCAGTCTGGTGCACTCACAGCCACCTGTGCTATCGCCATCTCCATGCATTCCTGACCCAGAGTTTGCCAAAGGTGGCACGGGGAGGACACACAGAGCAACCCAACACCTCCGGATACACCTGCAGAGGACACCCACGGCAGCATCTTTAACCTACACAGGCATACAAGGTCATGCCTTGCCCTGAAGCAAATCCAGGCATTCAGACAGGGAAGCATCCAGCTTCTCCCAGCACAGGGAGCAGGAAAACCAGGCCACACCAATTACCAGAGCCCCACGGCACTGCCATTGCCATTAGGGATCAGCCACTGTGCACATGTGGGTGCTTCACATGCCCAGAGATGATGCAGTCCTGCATCAGCCCACTGCAGCCCTCTGTGCTGCTTCCAGACCTTTTATATCCTATTAAAAAATAAAGACTAAAAACCCCCAGCGGGGCTTTGCTCGTATCCAAATTATCCTCGGCTGAAGAGGTCTGCAGAGGACTCAGCACACAGGCTGCTCCGAGCAATGCTGGGGTGGAGCAGCTGCAGGGATGACGTGCTGGAGCTGCCTGTTGCCTGAAGGGATCCCTCTCCCCAAAATCTGGCGTCTGCTTTCACCCTTGCTAATGACAAGAATCAGTAAGGGAGCCTGTGCCATCACCCCATCCCAACGCACCAGCATGCTGCTCTCATCTCCCTGGCTTGTCCTCATACTGCTGCTGTCCTGGTGTGGCTCACATAGGTCCTCTTCTTCCCCCTTCCCATGTGGCAGGTCTAGCATTCCTGGGGTGTTCCAGGAATTCCAGAATTCCATTCTACATGGTGCCTTATGTTCCAGTTCCCCTGTGGCACAATAGGGACTAGAGGACATGGGAGTTGCAAGGGAATTTTCAAGCCATGTCAGCTTCATGTGCTTGAGGCCACTTCAGCAAGGACAGGACACATCCCCCACAGCTGACTTCACATGTCACGGGGCTGTATTCATACACACAAATATACACACACGTGTACACTGGACGATATCCTCACCACCTTTTCCACTGCCATAAATCCCACCATGCTCTATGGGACAACAAGGTGCTACATTGCACAGTGGCACCAGTGTGCCCAGGAGCTATGGGATACAAACAGGAGCTCCTCAAATGCACCCACACCTCACACCACCTCCACCCTCACAGAGTCCACAGCGATGACCTGTTCCTACTGCAGACCACCACCTAGTGAAGGTCTCTGTGGTGCCTCTCTTAGGGCCTTCCCAATTTGACAGCACCTGCCACACGCTCCTTGGCCTTCGGCTTGTCCGAGCAGAGAGGCTTTGTGGGTCCAGGCTGCAGAACAGAGACATGAGACACAGCACTGACCATGAGAGCTCAGCACAACCTCCTATATGGCACAAACCCATTGCTAGAGGTGCCTGCACCTCCTCCAGCTTCATCAAGGGACACTGTCACGATGCTGTGGCTGGGGGCTGGGGACATGGAACTGCCAGCCTCTCAGTGGTCCGACCAACCATTCCATGGATGGTTCCCAAGAGATGGAGCTGGCTGTTGTGCAAAGTGCAGGAGTTGGGTATTCCCTTCTCACCTTGTGCCGTTTGGCTGCTCGTCGCAGCCTCTTCTCATGGTCCAGCTGGAGCTGCGTCCGCTCCAGAGCCTCTCGCAGCAGAGCCTTCTCTTCTGCCTCCCTGTGGGCTTCATCTTCCAGGTTGGAGATCTCCTCCTGGCACCTTCTCAGGGATGCTTGGTTCTGCCTGTGCAAAACAGGAGGAGGGGATTCTGTTGGTCTTTTGCCATTAGCAACCCCCTGACCCTCAGCTGGGCTCTCCCATGCCTGCCTTGGCCCTGCTGATACCGTCCCTCTGCCCAGCCAGTGCTGCTGCTGTCCCAGGCTCCATGCCCCCCAGACAAGGGTCTTTCAAGGCTTTCCTGACTCTGACACTGCTCAGCCATGTGAGGCTGCAAAAGGTACCACTGCCAAAAACTGAGAGGACTTTTCCCCACTCCTCCTGAGATTTGGTTTTTGTACTGCGGCCACGCTGTGACTGGTCCCAGACAGACACAGGACCCAGCAGTGCCTCATCACTCCTTGCCCCAAGCTTGCCGTCACTTGGTATCCAAGGCCCAGGCCTCGTTCAGAACCATGACTTTGCCTTTCCATACCTGAGCTGCTCCACACTTCCCTCATAACCTTTCAGCATGTCTTCTTTCCTTTCCAGGCGAACCTGGAGGTTCCTGATCTTTTTGTACAACAGCTCCAGGGCCTTCTGTCTCTGCAGTCCCACTTCTGCCCTCTTTTCCTGAGGAAGGTGCTGCAGAGGCTGCATTCCTGACAGCTCCTTCATCTCCATCAGGCTTCCCAGTGCACCGATTACATCAAGGTACTGTGGGAAGAAGAGGGAATGCATTATTTACCAGGTCTGCTGCATTCCGTCACGCTGCTCAGCCATCTGCTTTCTGTCTGCTTTCCTGAGGAGATGCCAGTGTCCCAAGGAAAGTAGGTTTGCACTTCATTCCCAGCTGCACAGTTTACTGGGATTGGATCGCTTCCTTTTCTAAGATGACTCTTTTCCCTGCTGGATGTTTCCTGGCCCTTTTTGGAGGGAAGAGACCCCCTTGCCCAACCCATCAGCTGTGCTACCCATGGACCCCTCCCCTGGCAGCTCTCTCCATTGCTCCCCAGCCTCTGATGCACCATGGCATGTTTTGGGGTCCCAGGATGCCCAGGCAGACACACAATGTCCTCTGGGCCGTAGAATAGTTTAGGTCAGAAGGGAAATTTACAGCTCCAGCCCCCCTGCCATGGACAGGCATGTCTTCAACCGGACCACAGAGCAGTTCACCCTCAACATTCCTGCAGCATCCTGATGTGACATACCTCTGAAATGTGTTCAAAAAACATCTAAACTCTACACACACTGGGCATGTACACACACTCTACACATGATTTACCACATCTATCCCTGACGTACCATCTTCTCACCAAAGTCTGTCGCCTCAGCCATCTCCAAGCTCGCTGTGCTGTTAGTGATCCTGAACAAGCCCCCATTAGGAACACAGTCAGGAACCTGCAGAGACAGGGAAAAACCTGTGGAACCCATTTTGGGCTTGGTTTTTGGTCAAGTGGCCTTGAGCCTCCCTTCCACCTCATGGGAAAACCACCTCAGTGTGGCTGTGGTCCTGAGCCTCCCACCCCGCTCAGCCCATGGCATCCCTGAGTGATGCTATTCCAACAGCACCAAACAACATGCTGGTCCTGATGGAGTTCTCACCCTCTGCAGGAGCACTGCCTGCCATCCATCAGGCTCTATATCCCACTCTGACTTCTTATGTAGCATCTCTGAAAACCTCTTTCTCCATTTCCCAGGGCATACTTTCCAAACAAAGTCACAAGAATAACAAACCACACACCACCTCCCTACCTTGCCAGCTGTCAGTTTTTCTCCCAACACAGGTGCAGGTTCCATCTCAAGACCTCTTTGTTGGACTATTTTCTCTGCTAAGTCTTTCATCCGGACCACCAGTGGCTCTGAATAGCTCTTCACAGCACCTGGAGGCAAACAAACAGCTGCAAATTGTTCCACTCTCCACATAACTTGGAGGCTGGCCAGCTTTCCCAGCCTCTCTCTGAGGGTGGGGAGGCCCTGGCACAGGGTGCTCAGAGAAGCTGTGGCTGCTTCATCCCTGGAAGTCTCCAAGGCCTGGCTGGATGGGGCTTGGAGCACCCTGGGATAGTGGCAGGGGTGGAACAAGATGGTCTTTAATGTCCCTTCCAACCCAAACCATTCCATGATTCTAGGAGAGCCCTGCTCACCTGAGCACTGCCTCTTCTCCAACGTCTTTACTCTCTCTCGGAGCTCGGCCAAACCTTCTTTTTGGCGCTGGATCGTTTCCTCATGCCTGAGGCCTCGGCATTTTGCACCAAGCTCAGCCAAGTCTGATGGTGGCTCCTGGAAGAAGCAAGCAGAAGACTGGTCCTTGCCCAGTCTGCATCTGGCGCAGCACAAGCCCAGTGTAAACACAGCCTCGCTGCCAGGCACTGGGCACTTGGCACATGCCAAGAACAAAGTCTGGGGAGCATCTCCATGGATTCGGGGGGCTGTAAGAGACTTGTCAGAGGCCTCTTTCCTGCTCTGCTGTGCCATAGTCAGGATATGAACCCTGCAAATACTCTGGAGAGCTGGGAGAGGGATGGTGCACAGCTCTGAACAGCCATGTTGGTGTTTTCCCCTTGTCCTTCGCACCACCACAGAGCATTTACCATCTACACACAGACACCGACGCACTTCACAGACTGTGTCCCGACACGAACTTGGACATTATCACTGCCCTGTCCCAGCCCCATCCAGATGACAAACATCCAAACATCCAAAAATCTGTGATGGGACTAGGGCTCATCATCGTGCCCTGCGCACAGTTAATGATGGCTGCAGACCCCCAGCTCGTCTGGCTGCTGTCACCCCACGGCTCTGCCCATCCCAAACGGCACCCCCAGCACTTGGTTCTTCCCCTCCCCATCCCAGAATGTGGAACAGGACGGGCAATACCTCCTGCCCACTCATCAGCTGGCTGTGAGTCACGGCCCGGCCCCCGCAGCCAGCCGGCCTCGCTGGCACGCGGCTGGCTGCCGCCGTCGCTGTACAGAATGTACAATTCCTACAGTCCCTCCATCTGCTGCTGCCACCACCTGCCAGTTCTTCCCTTTTCCAGCCTTGGGGAAATCAAATAGGAATTTGGCACAGGGGAACGAGGAGTGTTTCTTCCTGTCCTGTGCAACAAGCTGCCCCTACTCCCGCACACACGACCCTAGACCTGGTTCTGAATTACCTGCACAGCCAGCATCATCCGCGGCTCGGCAAGCTGGAAAAAGGAGGGAACGCTTTCATGTTGCTATTCCCTCTAATTGGCAATTAACGCAGCCATTAGCACACACAGCACTTCGAGGTTCCAAAGTGCTGTGCAAACATCGGCTCATTAACCACCAGCAGCCTGGTGGGGGCTGCGGGTACCCCGGATCACAGGCGGCTCAGGCAGCCCTGGCTCAGGAAAGGTTGCCTGGCCATCCTCCCCTCCAGCCAGCAGGGAGCAGCTCCAGCCTTGGCCCTCACCGTGATGCTGAGAAACACTGAGTGCCATCCATGCTGGTGGCAAACCCACACCTCACTGCTGTCCATGAGGACTCACCCTCTGGGAGGCTTCAGCTGCCTGCACTGGTGTCCTGGGAGCATCCTCTGGGTTCTCCACTGTCTGTTGGGAAGCATCCCTCAGCACCCGGCAGCGGGTTTGGGCTTGGCTGTGTGGAGAGACAAGACACTGTGGGATCCCATGATGGATGAAGCTGACCCAAACAGCTTGTGGAGAGCAGCACCCTGGGCACCCACTGATGACTGCCAGGGTGTGGGTGGGAACACTCAGTTACAAGTGCCTGAGTAACACATCCACAGGCATGAGCTCCTCTAAACCCCATTTCACTTCCTGTGTCATGGATTCAGAGCTGAGCTCCATCCCGATACTCTGGGGAGAACCCACACACGTGGGTTTTGCTCTGGGGAGAACCCTGAACACCATCAGCTGCTGGGGACACACAGAGGGGCATCTGTGAATCCTTGGGTGATGTCAGGGTGTACCTTAACTCTTCAGCTGCTGCTTTCAGGGCCCGATCCTTCTCCTCCACAAGGCTGGACATCTCGGATAGCTTCTCCCTGAGATGGTTCACTTCCCGCTCCCGGTGTTTCAGCTGCCTCTGGCTGTGCTCCAGCTCCACCTTCTGCTCTTCACTCAGCTCCCCTAAGCACAGAACAGCCTCGTGGGAAGCTGGCTGACTCATCACCCAGTCCTGGGGGATCTGCAGCTGGTGCACCCTCATGGGAGCTGGCAGCAGCAATGGGGCTCATCCCTGCAGAGCCCTGCCCTGCCCTTGACAGCTGCCCTCAGATCCTGGGCCATGCCAACAGGACATCCCAGTTTACTAAATCTCAGTCTCTTTGTGGAGGTATAAGCCAGGGCAATTCCTCGCTGTGGCAATTTTCCTTCAGATCGAAGGAGGACAGGTCACCAGCATTTTCTGACTTGCATCTATTGACTCCACACATTCCTCATGGGTTCTGTCCCCATGTTCACAGCCCTGCCCATAGAGGAATCCCAGGCAAGGCTCTCCTAGTCCACTGGCTTGGAACATCTTCAGCTCCAAGAAGTTCACCAGTATGATTTTGAGCTCAGTTTTGTCTACCTGCTCTTGCCCTGATTGCTCTCTCATTGTCACTCCTACTCCTTAGCCAAGGATGGGGAGGAATTCACCTTCCCAAATGGAACAGACTGCCTGCATTGCCCCCAGCAGGACAAAGCACTGCCTGAGGATGGTGACATCAGTTCCCATGATCTGTGTGTGCCCACCACACTGTCCCTGTTTTGAGGACAATGGCAGCCACCCAGTGCCCGTCACCCACCTCTCATGTCCGACATCCTGGCTCTGGTTTCTGACAGCTCCCTGGTGAGCCTGCCAATGACTGCCTTCTTTTCCAGGAGCATGCCCTGCGCCACTGCCAGCTCCTCCTGCAGTTTCCTGGGAAAGATCATTGCAAATCTCCCAGACATTGGGAAACCTCATTTCAGGGAACCCGTGCACACCTTCCTGTGCTGCATCTCCTGATTAACGCTCACATATTCCTTTTTTACCTGACTTTTGGTCCCCTCGGGTCACCCTGTGGTGTGGGATTGGCCACAAGCCTTGCTCTTACCTGGAGCCATCTAGATGGGATAGCAGATCTGCACGTGCTATGTGCCATCCCTTTGATGCTCTATGCCCTTAGAATCATTTCAGCCTAGCAAAGGGACTCCAGAACTATCCCAGACTAAAAAGATCTCGGAACAAGTTGCATTGGACTTCCTTAGGCTCTCCAAGTGGTGCCTGCCCTTCTCCAAGCCTCTCTGATCACCATCAGTGAGTGCTGCTCACCTCAGACAAACATGTGACTCCATGGCAGGACAGATCTCCAGCCAAGCTCCTGATGCTGAGCTGTGGGCATCACACTGAGGTCCTACAGGACACAAGAAAAAAAGGCCAATTACTTCTTTGTAACACTTACATGCTTGTTGCTTCTGCTACACAAATAATTTCCTACACAGCAGCTCTGAGGGCTCAGGACTGTCTCTTTGGGAAACTCATGTCCCTGAGAGCCCAGTTTCAAGGCCAAATGGACATTTCTTGACATCCAGCCTTGCTTGGGATTGCTTCTGTCTGGGAGCAGCCCAAAGCACCCCAGTCTTGTCATTTTAGAGGGCAAAGACTCCTTCTCTCCATTTCAGAAGGCAAAGCCCTGTCTACTGACAGTCTCCAAAACCACCAAACAATGAAACTGCTTCTGCAGGGCCTCACAGAGCTTGTCCTGCAGATGGAATACCTCCACTCAACATCTTCCCAATGTTTTCTATAGCAGAAAATTCACTATTCCATCTCCACACACATTCCACGTTAACCCAGTCAGCTCCTGGTACAGCTGCATCCCATACAACCCTTACCTACCTTCCATTTTTTCCACAAGTGCTGCCTTTTCCTCCTCCAGCATCTTCTTCTGCTGAGCAGCCTCTAGCAGCCTGTCCTCTAAAGCCAAGATGGTCAGGGAATGCTGCTTGCTTTGCTCCCTATACCCTGCTACTTCTTCGTGCAGTTTCTGCCTCTGTAGCTCATTTTCCTCCTGGACAGCCTGGAGCTGTTGGTCCTGCTGAAGCACCTGCTGCTGTAGCACCGCCTGGGAAACAAGACGTGGGAGCTCGGTTGGAAGCTCTGGGGGTTTCTTTTGGGATCACCATCAGCATCGTCTTCCCTGGATGGCAGCCAGAAGAATGGAGGGAAGGGTTTCAGGGATGGGGAAGTCTTCTTCTCCAGCACTGCATCCTCCACCTGCACGGGTGGGTGCAAGTACCTCTCGTGCAGTGATTTTCTTCAGCTCCTGCAAAACTTCTCCCAGTTTTCCCTCTGTCAGCTCCTGCTCCTCTGCCTTCTTTGCTATTGCCTACGGGAGGAAATTAGCAGTAACTATGTTAGCCAGAAATCCACCTTTCTTTCTGCAGAGCAGCATCTCTGTGTATTCGGGGGGGAAAACCTCTTTGTCCACTGATGTGAGCACCACACTACAGCATACTTTCCCATTTCTTCATTCCAAGAGTGAGCTGTCCTGCTTCACCTCCTGTGCTCACCTCAGCCATGCTTTTTAGGTGGCTTTCCAACTCCTGGATCTTCTTCTGTTCTTCCTCCACAGATTTCTTGCAGTTGTCCTTCTCCTTGGTGACAGCACTTTCCAGAATCTGTGAATCACCAGCCCACAGATTCACTTCAGGAAAAAAAGACCTCAGCTCCAAGGAGGAAAGCAGCAGGGAAGGTCATTGCTCCCAAGCAGGGGCAGGTGATGGGAGAAAAGCTTGGCAGGACTCGAGGTGACTCAGTGAAAGAGAGGATGGGAGCACCTGGGGAAAAGTACAGCTGAGAGACCAGCTAGGAGCTGCTTGACTGCTCCTTGCCTTAATCCTTAGAAAACTAGACACCAGGAAACCACCATTCCCAAGGTGCCAGACACAGAAGCAGACTAGAAACTGTCCTGCGAGGCCACCATGATCACAACACACATGGCAAAACACCCATTCACACCGTGACTGACACTGCACCCCACACCAGAGCCACTGGGGCAATGGCCTGGGCTTCCTGGGGCTGAGGGGAACTGCTGCCCCCCTGCTCCACAGCGATATCCTTTTCAAGCCAAAAGGAGCCAACGGGAGCCCAGCATGGAGAGGGAAGGAGAGAAGGCTTGAGGGAAGCCAGGCAATGACTCCCTAAGCTCATGGATCATGATGCTCCTTGCTCTCCCTTCTCCCAGTGACTGACTGGCAGCTATGCATCCTGATGTTACCTGCAGGTGCTTCCCAGTTCCACCATGGATACTTTTGGGAGTTTACATCACCTGGATCCATATTGCAGGATATCCACTATCCACCTGGGATCCCACTGGGCCCTTGGCACTGCACTCACTTTGGAGTTAGAGGTTCCTCCTCTCGCTAGCCAACACCCATCTTTCCTGCATAACATTCCTTTTCTGAAACATCAACCACGTCACTGTACCTCTTTGCTCTCCTTGTCCTTTTCCAGGATAATTTGCTGGATTTTTATCTGTAAGTCTTGCTCGTGTTTTGCTTCCAGCTCCTTTGTGCGCTCCTGCAGGAGCTCTGCCTGCAGCTCCTGGAGCTTCTCTAATTGCTCCTACAGGGAGACACCGAGGTATTAAAGGAAGTGTGTCAGCAGCAGGGCAAGAAATAAACCTCCTCTGTATATTCACTCACAAAAAAATCACAAAAGAGATCTCTTCTCCATCCTTTCTGCATTATGGATATGGACACACTGACAATGGGCTCTGTAGGTTCAGGGAGCTCAGCTACTGCACATCCTCAATCCAGGTGTCACACTGGCTTGCTTGGGACTGCCATCATATTCACCCATAGAAAGATTCCAAATCCACCTGGTTTATGTGCATAAATATTTCTGTACCTGCAACATCTGATTCCTCTGTGCCATTTCCTGACTCTTTTCCAACAAGCTCCCGAGAGCAGCCAACAGCCCTGCAAAAGTCAACGGAGCCTTGCTGTGTGGGGTGCTCACACACCATATTATGCATATCAGGGAAAATTCCTTCATGAAAAGGATGGTCAGGCATTGGAACAGGCCACCATCCTTGAAGTGTTCAAAAAGTGTGAGGCTGTGGCACTTGGGAACAGTGCTGGCTTAATGGCTGGACTCAGTGACCTTGGGGGTATGTTCCAGCCTTAAAATTTCCACGATTCTGTGATTTTCTCCCCAAGGAGTGGCTCACTTTCTCCTCTACACCTGGCTCGCTAGCACACCCCATGTTCTCAGGGATGCCCAGCAGACACTGACCTTTGCCAGAGGTGTGCAGGTCCATCCCCGCACTGTCCAGGAGCTGCTCTGCACTCTCCAGCCAGGACAGGGGACCCCGTGCCATGTCCACCACTGCCATCCTGATGGCTGAGACAGAGGGATCCAGGCACAACACCTCCAGCTGCCCCAGCTCCCCTCGCAGGCTGGCACTGCTGCAGGGGCTCCTCAGGCAAGCCTGGAACAAATGGAACCAGCGGGGAACAAGCCAGCCTCCTCTGCCAGTGGCCTTCAGGGACTGACAAATGACACATCTCTGAACATCTGAGGCCAGGCTGGATGGGGCTTGGAGCAACCTGGTCCAGTGGAAGGTGTCTCTGTCCCTGGCAGGGGGTGGAACGAGATGGGCTTTGTGGAGAATCTGACAAACTCCTGGGAACAATTACATGAACACTTTGGGATGATGCTTTGTTTCAGGGTTGTAGCTTTACTCTGACCTTTCCTCAGGCCAACAAAACACCCTGTGCCACAATCTCTCAGCTGCCATTTGGTCCTCAGTATTTAAAAGGCTGACCTGGAGCTTCTGAAGGGAGTTCTCAAACACCTCGATGTTTGCAGACACTTTTTTCTCCTGTGCGAGCCTGGAGCTTAATTCCTTCTGCAGACTCTTCTCTCTCTCATGACTTTGTTGCCTCTCATCAGAGATCTGCCTGACCTTCTCTATCACCTGGCAAAAGTGGGTGAAGAAAGACGAGGATAAGGCTCATACTGTTTTCCAGCTGAGGGGCCAGGGATGGTCTCAGAGAGCAACAACTGAGATTTGCTGCACACTGGCAGCCACAACAGACTCCTGGGCTTGTCCCTGTTGCAGATCACTGACTCCCTCCAAGCTTTGGGAGACAAAAAGGACCGTGTCCCCTTCACGTCATGGAGCAGTGCCATTAACCTGGGACAGCCACAGCACAACTCCTCATCTGGAGAAGCCTGGATGCTCCAGCCTCACTGCACATCGAGCAGGCACTGCCTTCAGCCACTCTGGGCGTTGGAGGCACCGAACATCTCTGTGAACTGGTGCTCAAACTCACCTGCTGCTCTGTCACAGATTTCCCTGTGCTGCCAGCTGCTGACGGAGAACAGACTTGCATCACTCGGGTCTTGAAGGACTCCAGCTGCAGCAGAGATCAACACATGGAAACAAACATCACCAATCATTGACAGCTGCTCTGCTGATCACTGGTGATCAGTATCTAGCATGATGTTATCTGCAAAGGGCTGTCCCTGCCCAGAGCAGCATTACCCAGGCACTGGGGAAGGTTGGTGTGGCTCCCAGACAGCAGAGCTTAGATTAGAGATTCCTTTTCTGTATCCTATTAAACTGCTCCGTTGTCCATGCTGCCCACACAAATCCTGTGGATAAGCCTTTTATACTTCACCCAATGACAAGTTAAGTCCCCTGCTGGGGTTTGGTGCTCAAAACTCTGGGTTTCCGTTTCCATAGCACATCCTTCCATGTGGGAAGCTGCATCCCTGTGCTGCCCGTGGCCCCACTGGTGATGTTCCCATCCCTGCCATCCCCTACCTGCTCCCTGGCTTGCTGCACGTCAGATCGCAGCAGGTGCTCCCTGTGCCTCATCTCTCGCAGCTGCCCTGCCTGCTGGGACCAGGCTGCCTTCAGCTCCTCCTCCGCCTGCAACGAGAGCTTTGGCATCTCAGAGTGACATCCATAACCATACCATGGGCATTTTGACCCTAACTATCCACTGTTCCCATCAGACAACTCCACATGTAGCTTTGGAGCACTAGGAGACAGGCAGCAATCATGTTACAGGGGGTGGGGTTGCAGCACTGACCCTTCTTGGCACTCTTTGCCTGGGCTTGGTCCCTGGGATATTGTCCATCCTTGACTCCCTCACCCAACACCCATGCAGGGCCACTACCCACTCTGCTATCTGAGTTATTTTCCCTCTTCTGCCAGGGTCCATGGCAGAGCTCAGGACAGCTGGACGCCCTGCCCATCCAGCCTGAGCTCCCAGGGATTGCTGGTCCTAGTCCCACCCCTCTGAGATGATGGGATCTCTGTGTGTCCCCTGCCACCAACTGCGTACCTTGGCTTTCTCAGCCAGTTGCTTTTGGATGCTCTCATATTTCTGCATCTCCCCCTGCAGCCTCTCCAGGTCCTGCTCCAGCTCCTTGATGTGCTGCAAGAGCCCAGGGAGGGCAGGGGTCTCACCAGGGCAGCTGGGCATCGCCCCTCTGGATGACCTCCACCGATAAGCAACATTTTCTTTCCATCTAACTCACTTTGTTTACCCTGGAATTCTCTTCTAACCTATATTTACTGTGGTTATATCAGCTTACAAGTGGAATTCCAATCTGATTTCTGATCACATCCCCCCCAAGCCCCCTCTCCCTCAGCCTCCTGTTCACACTGTAACCCAGTGTTACAAATCCAACAGAGTTTACACTTCCCCAGGTCCTCATGCCCATTATGTGCCTTTCAGGAGAGGAGCTGAATTCCAAACAACTCCCTCACAATGCCCAGTTAATAGTTCCCTTGTGGATGCATTCCTGCAGCCACTGCTTACCCCAAATGACTTTTGACTCACATTTCTGCAGGAGATTAGTTCTTGCTCTCCAAGTTCACGCTTTGTTTCTTCTTTAATTCTCGAGCACTAGAAGGAATGGCAACCAAGGAAAATAACCATTGGGGCAGTGACATCATTGCTCCTGCTGTGAATGGGACACTGGCACAGGCTGCCCAGGGCAGTGGTTGAGCCACCATCCCTGTAAGGATTTAAAAGACACCTGGGGACATGGTTTAGTGGTGGCCTTGGCGGTGCTGGGGTAATGGTTGGACTCAGTGACCTTAGAAGTAATTTCCAGCCTCAGTGATTCTAGGATTCCCTGTCAATCCCTGTAATCTCCTGGCACTGTGCACCAGCAGAGCCTCTGCCCTTATCGTGCTGCCAACGCAGCTCTGCCCTTTGAGGAGGAGCTGCACATGCAGAGGAACAAGATGCTGCACAAGCCACTTTCTTTAAGGAAAAATCCAGGCTGGGCCACAGGGAGCCCCATGGCTCACTGATGGGGTTTCCATGGCTCTTGGGAGGATCTTGGCAGGAATATTTTGTGTGTATGAACAACTACTGTGCTCACAGGAATCCAGTGCCTGACGCAGAGCAAGGAGGGAGATCCAGCTGAGGAATGAGACCCTGATCTGCAGGCATCACGGCACACACGGACATGGTCACGGGACCATCACCACTACATCCCAGCCATACAACTGCTACCACCCTCACCAGAGAGGGGCACAACCCTTCTCACCTGCTTTCCCACTTTAATCCCCATGTCAGACCATAAATTACTGAGCCCCTCATTAGTGCTGCCGACCTTGGCTGAAAGCATGGCCAGCTGATTGTCCTTCTCTCGGTTCTCCTTCTTCAGTTTTTCAATCTCTTGCTGGAGTTGCTGGATTTTCTGCTCCTTTTGCAGGAGCTCCCTTTGCAAGCTGCTCACCAGACCTGAGGAAAACAACTCTGGTCAGAAGACACCCAGATGTGACATTTAGATGGGATATTGGGAACAAGTTGTTCCCTGTGAGGGTAGGTAGGCCCTGGCACAGGGTGCTCATAGAAGCTGTGGCTGCCCCATTCCTGGATGTGTCCAAGGTTGGATGGGGCTTGAAGCAGCCTGGGATAGTGGAAGGTGTCCCTGATCATGGCAGGGGGTTGAATGAGATGGTCTTTAGGGTCCCTTCCCACCCAAACTATTCTGAGATTTGATGATTTCTACAAGTCACTGGGAATAATTTGTTGCCTGTAAAAAAAAATTTGTTGCTCTTTATCCAGAGCCAGTCCCAAGCTACTTAATGGCCTAACCCAGAGTTCCAGGGACATAATACCTGCAGTCAAAGCCTGGTCCCTCTTCAACTTTTCACTTTCTCTCCGCAGCCTCCCAATCTCCAGGTCTCTTTCATGTAGGGAATGGCTGAAACCCTGGCTTGAGCCTTTCTGCAGGTCTTTGATCTGCAAAATGCAGATTCACCTGTATTCCTGACCAGAACATTCACTGACTCTGCTACAGCCCCTTCAGAGAGGAACACCTGGCACTTCTGGTTTGGTGGGATTGCTCTTTATCATCTTCAAATACCACCTTAAATGTGCTTGGGCTGTTCCTGCTGAAATCCTAATGCTGGAGGCATTTGAGAAGGAAGGAAGGAAGGAAGGAAGGAAGGAAGGAAGGAAGNAGCAGGAAGGAAGGAAGGAAGGAAGGAAGGAAGGAAGGAAGGAAGGAAGGAAGATAGGAAGGAAGGAAGGAAGGAAGGAAGGAAGGGAAAAATCTCCCTCCCTCATTTCCCTTGATTGCAGACACACAAACACCCCCTGCCCAAACCTGGGTGTTACACTACAAACACACCTGTACCAGAGAGGTGTTTCCCTGCTCAGTGCCGATGAAAGCCTCCAGTACCTGTTCCCTCAGGGCTTTGATCTCCTCTGTTTGGGCTCCCAGCTCTCGGTTGAAGGTGAGCAGCTCCTGGGTCAGCTCAACCTCATTCCTCACTGCTGCCTGGGCCAGTTTCTTTGCCATGGCCGCGATCTCCTCCTGCAGGTCTCGTATCAGCACATCTCTCCCCTTTGACTCCATTTCCAAACCAGAGAGGTGACCCGTTTCCTTCTCCAGTAGCTTCTCCCCCTGTGGGCAGATTCAGGTGCCACTGGCCAGTCTGCAGCCACAGAGACTCCAGACCCCCTGCCCAAGGGCACTGGCTCATGGCCATCGGCAAGGGACCTGCTGTCCCTGGCCTCCCACATCCTCAGCCACTCACTGTCCCCACATCCTGCTGGGACTCCCGGTGGGACAGCCATTCGGCAAGATTCACCTGCTCTAACAAGGACAAGGGATGGCATTCCTTCCTCCCTCCCCAGCATTACCTTCTCCTGCAGGAGGAGATCCACCTCGTGAGTCCCCAGGGAAGGTGGTCCCCCCACAGCGCTTGCACCATCCCCTGAGATGCTGGTTGAGACTGGAAGAAAGCCAATTATCAGCATGAGAGGTGGTTGAAGGCAGCAGAAATGCTCACTGCAGCATCCTTTTTCCCTTGTCCCAAAACTACTCCAAGGCAGTGGCTGCTATTGAGGGCATGAGCTCACTTCAAAACCAGCAGAGAAATCAAAAAAAAAGACGCTTAGAGTGCAAACAGTCTGCACAGCAGAGAGAACAATTCACCTCTGGGAACCATAACAGCCT
The DNA here is from genome assembly GCA_013396875.1 of Vireo altiloquus. Lineage (NCBI taxonomy): Eukaryota > Metazoa > Chordata > Aves > Passeriformes > Vireonidae > Vireo > Vireo altiloquus. Next base: position 148,818 of record VZRF01004523.1, read on the forward strand.
CAAAGCAGCAGAGACACAGCAGAGAGAGGTTTCCCTTATTTTCCAGCACTGCTCAGCCCCTCAGAAAACTCTGCTTTTTTGTCTTCCCACATGGGAACAGCTCTGCTCGCTGCCATTAGGGCATGGGGATCCTTTGGGCTGTTCCCCAGCACAGGAGTTCATGCTACCCTGGCTCTGTTTGTCCCTCCCTTCACCCTCGCTGTGGTTTCCAGTTCAGCACTGGGTCTGCACGGTGCTGCCTCCACTCTGCACTTTGGCACCTCACTGTTGACCTTGTGTGGCTCATGACTGTTCAGAAAACCCAACCCCACAGCAGGAAAACCACAACCCCGAGCACCAGGCCACGACATTCATGGCAAATGTTGTGTTCTCCAGCTGTCCTACTTACCCAGACCCTCACCTCTGCCCTGCTCTATCACATACTTCATTTCCAGACATGCATCAGCTACGGATCTATTTTAAAGTGTCTTCATTTGAGGCAGCCACTTCCAAGGAGGAAAAAACACCATTTCAAACAGGAGTCAGGAACAGGCGCAGGAGTCAGTGGTGCAGATAAATCAGGCATGGCCCTTCTGGGTCCCACAGCAGGAAAAAGGAAGAGGAAATGTCCCTCTGCAAGGGCAACAGCATTCCCCCTGGGATGTCACAGCTCATTTCTTCCCTGACCCGAATGCCACCCAGGACCACGCACAGATTTTGATCAGCTCCAGCAGACAAGTTGCTCACATCCAGTTGCTCAACACTCATCACTTTTCTGCTCCAATCAACTCCACTCAACACTGAGTTGCTCTGTGAGGACACCAGGACACAGATGGCTGGTTTGGCATCATGGAGTACCTGGCCTCACCGCAGAGGTCCTGTCCAGAGAGGTGGCACTGGCCGTGCTCCTAGCCCAGGCACTTGCAGGTCTCCTCGGCAGCACCAGATGGGGCACAAGGCCAGGGGCTCTGGGGGCCCCACTGCCTGGGGAGTCAGAGGGAAGCTGCCACTGCAGTGAGGGCAGGCGAGATGAAGGAGTCGAGGGTTTGGGCTCTGCAACCACCTGGAGCTGCCCAGTCCACCCTATGCGGCGTTTCAAGGGGGGACAGGACATCTATAGAGAGAAAACAGCATGTTATCTGCAAGAGTTTAGGAAATATTTTAGCCCTGGATTCATGTGCACTGTGTCATGCAAAACCCAGGCACATATCTCAGCAGAAGCACAGTTTTAGTCCTTTCCCATTTCCATTACTCAAGGATCAGATTTTAATTAGGGCATCCAGACTCTTTGCTGAAACAAAAGGAAATTACTGGGATTTGCTGCTTTTTGAGCTTTTTCCTCTCCATCTGACTGCCCTAACTCTGCACATCATTTGTGTGATCCAGCAGCACTCCTTTCACAGCTCTCCCGGCTCACACAAGGTCCTACCCCATAATTTCTCCCCTTTGCCCAGATGAACCAAAGCCTCTCATTGTGCTCCTGTCTTCCCATCAGCTGGGCCTGTCAGACTGGGAATTAGGGCACTGCCTGCTGTTCTCCTGATGAGCAGAGCTTTCCAGGACAGTGGGGACAAGCCACCACCACGGTCTCAGTTACAAGGGCTGCATTAAACATCTTCCAGCGCGGGGGCAGACCTGGGTGTGGATCCTGGGATCCCAGAGCCCAGCGCAGGCTCCCTGCGAGCCCAGCACCTTCCCCTCTCCCGGGGCACATCCCAGCCCTGCTGCTTTTGCTCGTGCTGCTGCCCACGGCGCTGGCTCGCAGCGGCATCGCACAAAACCCTCACACTGTCCCCGTCCGGGCACGGCAGGACGCGATTCCCAGCCGGGGGCTGCTCCTCTGTACAACACGTTCCTCTGAGACTCGGGAGGAGCCATCCCTCCCCTTGTCAGACACTTCACAGCCGAGGTGGTTCCCTCCCTGCAGGCAGCAGGGTCAGGCTTCAAAGCTGCTGCTCCAAAGGAGGATCTCAGAGCCCAGAGGGAGGAAAAGGCACCCCATGGACCGGCTCTGCATCGCTGTGCAGACCCGATTCTGTGTGCATCCTGCCTCTGGGAATTCAACTGTTCACTGCTCCAGCAGGATCTATATTTGCCTAGGCAGCATCTTCGATTCTTCAAGAGCCAAAATAATGAAAATATTACTGGGACTTATCAATTGTTCTAGGTTTTATTCAAAACTCAGCTTCTCTCTTATTAAGTGGCTTGGGAGGAAATATAAAATACAAATAGAGGGAAAGGACATTTTCCAGGTCTACGTTTGCTAATGCAACTCTGTCTCCGTGCTTTTCCTTCTCCCTACCAAACTGCCCGAGTTTCTTCAGCAGAGGGAGCTCCAGCTTTTCATTTCCTCAGGATCTCCAAGACGAGCCTGGAGCGAGTTCCTGCTTCTGGAGCCCTGCCTAGGCAGCAACACCCACCCACCTTCCCCGGCCACATTTCCTTGGACATCCCCATCCACCTTTGCCCGGGAATCCTTCCATCGGCCACAGCATCCGCTCTTACCTGGGCACCTTTCCCTGGACATCCCCACCCACCCTTCCCCGGGCACCGTTCCCCGGGCAGTCCCACCCTACCTGGGCAGCCCCATCCACCACCAGCTCGAAGGACGCTCCCGCGGTGCCGAAGCTCAGGATGTCCCCCGGTCTCACCCTGACGGCCGCGTTCTGGACCTGGCAGCTGTTGACAAAGGTGCCGTGGGGGGAGTTGAAGTCCTGAAGGATGAAGCTGTTGTCTGAGGTGGAGAATTCCAGGGCTGCGTGCCGACCTGCCACACCTGCGGACTGGGAGCCAGCAAGGACAGGCAGGGAACGCCGCTGGAGGTGGCTCCAGGTCTGTCCCTGCTTTGCCAAGCCCTTTTTCTGGTCGTCAACCCCAGCAGAAACCGGTACCTCCAAACTTTGCATGGAGGACTCCAGCACATCCTCTTCCCCTCCCTCCATCCTCCACCCGTTTTAGGATGCTCAGCTGCTCCACCCTTACCTGCAGGACGATGTCGGCCCCTCTGTGGCTCCCGATGGTCGTGGTGTAGGATTTCAGCTGGAAACATCCCTCCGAGCCCTTTAGGAAAGCTCGCATTGCCCAACCCCCTCACTTGCAAGGCTTGCACCGAACAAACGAGTTCTCAGTTAGCAACTTTCCCCCAACGCACGAGCGGCTCAACCAACTCTAACACTAAAAATTGTACAAAATGACCCCAAAAGCGGCTCTGTCCCAGCTGGCAGTGTGGCTGCAGTAGCCTTGGAAACCTCGGCTACGCTGGAGCCGGCTGCTGCCTGCCTGGGTGAGTTTTTCCTCTTCGATTTGTTTAGGTTTTTTTCCTTCTCCTTTTCCCAAGCAACTGGTTCGGCAGCACAACACAGCTCCGTGCTGGCGTGGCCACGGCGATCCTGTGCCAGCCGGGGACACACATGGGAATGTGTATCACAAACCTCACACAGGCTCTGCCACCTGCCAGGGCTGCCAAAGGACCTTTTGTCCCCATTTAACTTATTTTTTTTTAAATATCATGCACACACACACACAAAGGGGTCTTGCAACCTCAGGTGAGGGGATAAACATTGCTGTCAGGTGGATGCTGTCACCCACTGGTGCTTCTCCACCAACATCCCTGGGTCCTAGGCTGCCACACATCCTTTTTCAACAGAAAATAAAAAAGGAAAAAATCCAACTTGCCACCAACACCTTCCAGTTTGCCCTCACCAGTCCTGCAAGATTTCATTGTGCTTCTATTCGAGGCAGAAGCAGCACATTTGGCAAATTAGGGCTTCTCTGCGAACTTCTACCAGTTTGAGACCATTCCCTTTAGTCCTGTCACTCCATGCTCTTGTATTAATCTGCATTGAAACCAATGTCAAATTTTACTCTCAAATGACTAAGCTGTACAGAAGCGTTATCTGAGGAAGTGTAACTGAAAATAAGTAATTCAATGAAGTAATAATAAAGAGTTTTTTTTTTTGTTCCCTCTTTCTTTGGAGTGATTTGATCTTTTTTGTTTGTGTTTTGTGTTGTCTTTGTCTGAGTCTCTCCCTGTCTCTCTCTCTCTCACTTGCTCCCCTGCTTTGTGCCTTTCAGTCTCTCCCTCTCTCTTGGCCATCTTTGTCCCTCCCCTCTTTTCTTCTCCTCTCTTTACTCTTTGCTTTGCCCCTTTTAATCTCTCTTGTCTTTTGTCTCTTCTTACCTCTTCTTACTTTCTTGTCTCTCTTCTCTCCATCTCAGATATTCCTTCCTGTACTTTTTCTGGATGATAAACACATCCACAAAAGTAGAGGCTTGCCCCCAGCTGCAGTTGTGTAGTGCATCTGGACAGGGTCTGAGCAACTCAGCAGTCAGAGTTCAGAGAATCCCAGAATCCCCGAATCCCTGAGTTGGAAGGGACTTTCAGTATCACCTATTTCCAGCCCCTCCCTCCCTGCCATGGGAGCACCCTGTCCTTATTTTCCTTTTCCTGTCCTGCTCCCACTCCCTCTTTCTGCCTGTCCTGCTGTCTCTCCTGTGCTTCCAGGCACAATTCTCCACGTGGGGCAGGTGGTGCTGCCTTCAAGTGACGTGGCTTGGTGGTGGACTTGGCAGTGCTGGGTTAATGGTGGGACATGGATCATCTCAGAGTTCTTTTCCAACATAAATGATTCTATGGTTCTTTATCTCTCTTCTGCTCCCCTCCCCTCCCCTCCCCTCCACTGCTGTTCCTCTCTCTTTTTTCTTGCCCCTGTCTTTTCTACCTTTCTCTGTCCTATTCCCAGCCCTGTGCTTTCTCACTCCACCTTCCCACCAAGCTGGCTTCTCCTTCTCCTTCTCCTTCTCCTTCTCCTTCTCCTTCTCCTTCTCCTTCTCCTTCTCCTTCTCCTTCTCCTTCTCCTTCTCCTTCTCCTTCTCCTCCTCTGCCTCCTCCTCCTCAGGTGTCCTGGGGGCGATGGCAGTGTCAGTGTCCCCAGGTGACGGAGCAGACTTGCCGAAGGAATGTCTCGTGTGTGATGGAATAAACCCTTCCTGGCTGCCTTTGCCCTCCCTCTGCACTGGGCAGGAGGTGATGTACAGTGGGACGATGGCCCCCTGCTCCTGCTGGGTCCCTGCTGACATCTCCAGTCCTGTCCTCACGGTCCTTAGACAGATTTGAAGGACCTCTGGATCACACTGTTCGATTTGTCCCTGTGCAGTGTGTGTGTCTGCACGTGTTTGTGTTATGTGCAAAAAACATTAAAAACTGTACCTTTTCTTTATCTTTTCTTATCTCTATCTGTAGAAAATTATAAAAACTGATTTCCAAATACAGTCCTCTATCTACTCTTTTATATGCAGCATCTTAGAGCATAAGAAATTCTAAATACGAATATATAGGTTTAAAAATACAAATATAACCTTCGTATATATAAATTAAACAACAAAGGGCCTGAAAAGGGGAGCAAAGATGACCTCTATGAAGCAGTACAAACAGGTGTGTGAGTGTAGAAGTTGTTTGTGCCTCACTGGAGCACCAAGTTCTCGATCTCGGCCGGGCCTCGCGCCGCTGCCGCCGCATGGCGCTGAGCGCGGCTACTGCGCATGTGCGCCTCGGGGGCGCCGCCTGCAGGCCAAAGGCGGCGCTGCACCCAGCGATGGACATGCGCAGTGACTCCTGCGGCTCTCTGGCCCCACCCGCGGATAAAAAGCGGTACTGCAACTAAGAAACGCGCGCACGCGCAGTGACTCCGCCGGAGCGCCTCCGCGGCGCTTTCCGTGCCTTTCACCGCCTCCCGCCGGCCCTGGCGCAAGCGCGGTGCCCGAGCGCAGCGTGGGAGCAGCAGGCGCGGGTCACCGGCGGCAGTGGAGGGCGAGGATCGCAGGGAGCCCGCAGAGGAGCGGAGCGGTTGCCAGCTGGCATTGGGGGCTGCGGCTGCAGGAAGTCACGTGACAACACACTCAAGATGGCGGCGGAGGCAGGAATGATGGCGTCATTCCACTCTCAAGATGGCGACGGCGATAGGCAGTAACGTGTCACAACACTCAAGATGGCGGATGTGAGGAAACTCGCGGCGCCACACTCAAGATGGCGGCACCTTACAGGAAATTACGCCTCACCACTCTCAAGATGGCGGCCCCGAGGCGCGATTCAGGCCGTCCTTCCCAAGATGGCGGAACGCTACGCATGCGCTTTGGGGAAGGACAAATAATGGCACCGCGGTAGAACTTCTCATAAAGGCGTCTTCCCACCTGAACCCGACCCCCGGCTTGCAGCGCGGTCTCGCCGCGGGGCTTCCCGGTGTGGGGACGAGGGCGGTGGGTCAGCGGCACCGGAGGCGGCGGGAGCAGGGCGGGCGGTGACAGGCAGCGGCCGGGCTCCATCTCCCGCTGCTCGGTGGTGCCACCCGCAGGCCAAAGGCGGTACTGCCCGCGGGGAACGGGGATTGCGCCTGCCAACAGCGGGCTCCATTTCCTAATGGAGCCCTGGAAACAGCACTGAGTGTGTGAGACATGAGGATGCTGCAGATGGAAAGCTCATAGTGTTGTCTGGTGAGTCCCTGATGTGCCTGATCCAATGCTGTGCTGTCACCAAGTGACCTCATTCTGAATTAAACCACCTTGGAATATGCTGGAAATACAACTTGGGCTATAAAAGGTGTGAAGGACGACGCCTCACAATGTGGGATTTTAAAGGTTTATTAACAAAGAAAAAAACCATTGGGATACCCACAATACAAAGACACAGGGCTAAGTGCCTGGCTGCTCTGGCCAGAGGCACATCTCCTCGGGCTTATGCAAGTATTTTTATACCCTCTGAGCATCAATCAGGAGGCAAGGATACGCTTATCCATCACAGGTGCAGAGGTCCCTGCTCTGCCCCTAAATCCGAGTGTCACTCAGGAGGCAAGGATACACTTACCCAATCACGGGTGCAGAGGTCCCTGCTCTGCCCCTAAATCCACCCATTTGGGGAGGCCTGACCACCAATTTGGAGCACTCTCAGTCATGAGACCGGGAGGGACCTCATTTTGACTGGTCCTGATTGACACTCTACATGGAACTTCCTGGGAAGTCTCTTTCATCCTTTGTCAGCCATTTTGTCCATAATCCTGTATACTAGGAATTATAATAATTGAACGTTCTTAACTAATTAATAATAACAAGAACCTCTGTTCACTGTAACTGGGATATTTTAGCAATAAAAGGGAGGGTACAAAGAAGGGGAACATTACAACAATAACCAGAACATTGTAACATACAATCTAATTTTAACTATAAGTCATTAAATGTAACAGGAGCAATTAACCACTCAACTCATTAACCCTTCACACTTAATCTCTTAACCTTATTAACCATAAATTAATATATGAAAGCCAATTTCACCTTTGGCCATTTATAGCAAAAGGCATGAGGGAAACTTTGTGTTTTAGGGGTGTGCAGCTTCTGAATGACACAAATAGTTCAGATTCCCACAGAAACCTCCTGAGCCGTGGTTCTGGGGCAGGAGTGTCAGACAAGTGGCATCTTCAGTGCCACCTTAATAGTTGCTCTCCTCGGGGCTGCCAAGATCAGAAAGAAGTGCTGCTCATGCCCCACTTGCAAACCACAGAGCAGGATAAATGGTGTGAGTATTTTTTTCCTGCACTCTCTTAATGATGCCCTGAAGTGCTCTCGTTTATGGCAATATAATCTGTGTGTAACTGCTTCCAGTGCCTGTCTGTGCAGCTGGGACAGTCCCTGAGTGTCCCATGGAATCCTTGAGGTTAGAAAAGCCCTTTGAGACCATTGGGTCCAACTGCTGCCCCAACACTGCCCCATGTCCCCAAGTACCACATCAGGAACCACCGAGTGACATGAATTGGGGAGAGGGCTGCAGGCACTGACAGTGTCATTGCTCGCTGGCACTGGGGCTGGGGGTTCCCAGAGGGGCTCCAAAACCCCTGGCCTCCTGAGAGAAATGGATGCTCTCAATTTTTATTTTAAACAGTTTATTAACAAGGCGGATAAAGGACAAGGACCCTTTAAGTCCACGGCATGGCAGATACAAGCTAAGAACAAAGCAAAACGATGGCCAGGAGCTGTTTGCTCCAGGATGACCCTGTTGGGGGGACCCCACCATGTTGGGGGACCCCAAACTGTGCTGGGCTCTTTTATAGCCAAGGGGGTTGGATCCAAAATTTGGTGTATGATTGGTTCTTTTAGCCTCTCTTCTTGGTGTTTGATTGGTCCTTATCTAGGGTTTTCAGTTGGCTCATTTAAGGACCAATCGGAATTAGGGAGGTGCTTGGATTGGTCAGCTAGGGAGCCAATGGTTTTCTGAGCCTGATCCCCTTATGCTAATAGGCGATGTTAACCCCTTTTGGATCCAAACCCTCGGTGCCATCTACTGGCCATGCTCCATTACTGCATATGACAGAGAAATAAAGTGTAAATGCCATATTCAACACAGCATTCCGTTAACGAGGCAAACCAACCGTTCTCAACAGTAGAATAAGTAGAGACAGATAAGGTGGAACATCACTGACCCTCACTAACAGATTTATTTTGACTACAAAAACCCATTCGTTACTCTCACTCCCACAGGACGGCTGGTGTGGAGGGCAGAGTGTGCAGGGGGAGCAGCTTGAGGCTATTTCCTCTTCTCCTGTCCTGATTCCCTGCCCAATCCCCACCTCCAGTCAGGGAGTTGTGCAGAGCCAGAAGGTCCCCCCAAGCCTCCTTTTCTCCAGGCTGAGCCCCCCCAGACCCCTATAAGGAACACAAGCCTGTATCAGAGATTTTAGATTTTTGCCTCCTACTTGTAACTGAGTTATTATGTCCATTTTTTATACCTGGAGCCTTCAGCTCAGCAACCAAGTTCCACAAGACTGTCAGTGCTCCAAAGCTGCACCCTTATCCCAGGAATCTGGTGCCTAAATCCAGAACTGTTGTTAGAAAAGTAACATTAAATGTGTGAACTCCTGTTTTATTTGGCAGGACAGCTGCGAGGGTGTAGAAGAGGATTCCTTACATCCGTTCTGTTGACTACTCCAGCTGCCCTGGCCTTGGTTCTGAATTCTCATCCAATGTCCTGGAATGCCCAGATGTGCAGTTCTATAATCAGGTTTTAAGCAAATACAGGCTTTTTTGTGCTGACCCAGGAAGTTTCAGTGTAATTTTGGAGTTAAGGTGTTGTCCATGTTTATGCCCAAATCTGTTGTTCTGTACATTTGCGCTCCTTTAAAGGACTGACATTGTTTAAAAAAGGAAAAAACACAAGGAACACTAATGTATAGTTTTGTGTGATGTCTGTTTTAAATATTTTGGACAATTTGCTCCAATTTATAGTGTATTTCTGGTAGCATAACAATGTCCCCATTGAGCAGCACAAATTTATCTGTACCCTTTGCTCGTGAGAACACATGCAAACCAATTCTGTTATGAGGTGATATCACAGGGCTGCAGGAGAGACACTGTACAGCTGGGAAGGAAGAAAAAGGAACTTTCTGCTCTCCTGCCGCTGTGTACTAAAGCTGCCCCATTTCTGGGTACAGCAGTGAGTGGGGGGGAAATTGAAAGGAGATTTAGGGCTGAGTTCCAAAGAAAAACATGGGATAAAGGTTTCAAAGGCTTTTCATGATCATAGTGGCAAACATTCCTTTTTGGAACAAAGTCCTTTGCTCTTCTGATGAAGAGCTTGAAATTTTCACGAGAGCAGGCAGTGATGGGATGAGAGGCAATGGCCTTCAGGAATTTAGATTGGATCTTGGGAAGAAATTCTGGAGTAGAAGCACTGAACAGAGGTAGGAGCAAGAGGCTGTCCATGAGAACAGCATCCACAGCTGGCAGCTCTTCCCAAAGCTGGGGTGATCCTGCCCATGGAATGTGTGCAGTAGTGGGTACTACATAAGTTACTTTATCCAGGGCAAGAGAACTCCCTGACACAGGGGGAGGTTTGCACACAGGGAAAGCTGATTGATAAAAAGGGGGATTTTATATCAGGGGTGTAACAAAATGGTAGGTGAGTAAATTCAGAGTCTTAGACACCATTTCTTTTTAGGATGTGTGATTAAATAATGAGCAGCTTGCCAGGGAGATTGAGAGTCTGCTAATTAAAGTATCGCCTGAATTATCTTTCTTAAATACAGACTTTACATCCACATCCTTTAATCACACACGGATTCCTCCTTAACACGTGCACACACATGCGTGCCTTAAATCCCAGTTCACACTGGATACATGTAGAGGGGATTTTTAGGCTTTAGAACCTATGAATTTTTCTTTCTGAATCATGCCCTCTTCCCTTCTGATCCGTAGGAGGGGCAGTGTGGTCTGTACTGCCCTGACACCCCCAGGCCTAAACCTCAGCAGTAATATCTCTCCTTTATTGCCAACTCCCAACACTGGAGATTTTTGCAGCTGTTGAGCACTGAGATGACAAATCCCATCAGTTCTGTAATCCCAAGAGCTTCTTGAAGCACTAGATAATCCAGAGAGACTGGCAGCTCTTTCCTTTGTCCAGCACGTGCCACTCCCAGCCCCTGATTCCCATTGTCCCTTTGTCACTGTGTAATTCTGTGTTTTGATGTCCACAGTCATCAGGAAGGTGGGATTTCCCCTTTCCTCATTTATATTGGATGCACAGACTTTTATGCCCAACTCCCTTAAACTTGCCTCACCTTTCCCCCCAGATTTCTCTTACCTTTCTCCTCACCCTGCTTAGTTCTTCTAAATTTCTGCATTTTCTGGTCCTGACACATCCTTTTATTCATGTATTGGCTGCCAGTTCTGGTCCTTCCTACTGGCACCATCCCCAGTCTCTTTCCTTTAATTTTTTGAGTTTGGGTTGTTTTTTTTCCCCTCCTTGATTCTATAATGTGGCTCTTTCCCCAGCTTTCATTATTTGTCCCCTTTCATTCCTGCCCAATGACTCTCTTGTGGGATTTCCCTCCCCATTTCTGCCTCTATTCTACTGAAGCTCAAAATTCCCTGGACTGATAATTCTTTCTTAGTTTAAAATATATAATTTCTACATGTGTCTCATATTTTTACTCTCTCCTCTAGTTCTAGCCACCAGTGTTCTCAACCAACCAGCTTTATATCCTATTAAAATCCTAATCCCATAGTTTCTTTCCAATTCCCACCCACATTACCCTCCAGTCCCACGGTTGTATCCCTTCTATCCAGAAATTTTGTGTCTATCTGCTATTCCCATTAACCTCTGTCTTCCCACCCCTCTGGCCATTATCACATCCTGGTTTGCCCATATTCTTCCTGTATTTCAGAATGTTTGTTTACCCTTTCTTTTTTCTTTTTTTAAACTTCACCCCCCCCTTTTTTTTTTTTTTTTTTTTTTTTTTTCTTAAGGGAAAAAACAAGCGGGA